>LBNU01024916.1:141397-175147 GCA_014162995.1 Artemisia annua | reverse complement strand
ATTTGCGTTTCAAAATCAGAGATAGGGAATGATTGACCGAGATTTTGGCTTGATCAAATCACAAATTGGTGCTTTCCAAAATTGTGTTGATTTTATCCCTTCTTTACATTTTATTTTGTACAAAATTTTAAATATTATTGCCTACAAAATAATTAGGCGTGGCATTATTTAGGTGATTATGGGCTTTTGTATTTTTGTTGGACTGAATAATTATTTTGGATCATAAGTGGGCTTTAGTAAAAATTTAGAATTTACTTAGTGCTTTTATATAATTTTTATTTAAGTTATATGGTTATTTATTTAATTATATAGTTTTTTTTTTATTAAATTTTTAAAATCCAAGGGTATTTTGGTAATTTTCTCAAGATGTAAATTTTAGGTATTACAACTTTAGCACTTGATGTCACGGTGTTCATAGAAAGCTTCCCGCAAGTAAGCACAAGGTACTCTATTCTTTTCTTGAAGCTGTTGTAGAGATTGTTGCAAATCAGTGGAATTTTATACCTAAAAGTTCAACTTTGTTTGATTGTCAATAATCTACTGTTGCTTGTGCTCAAATAGTTAATATTAGAAATTTTCAATATACTCAACTGTGTTTGGTTGTCAATAATCTACTGTGGGCAGTCAATACGGTACGTCCGTAATTCATTTTATTTGGGAATCATGGCAAATGACAAAGGAAAGATCTTATTTTGAAGCCACAACTCTTAAACGTTGACATGGTTTGTCGTCACCAATATGCGTCCCGTAAGTTTATCACTTTGACAGAACCATGTCAGTAAATTCATATACAATATATAGAGCCTTCACATATAATTTTGAGAAAGGACTAATTGATGGCGGAATTCATGGCTAACATTTCTTTTACACATCTCTTCTCTATCTCACAACTATACAGCACAGAAGTGCAGGTGAGCAAACATAAATAAAACTAATGATTATTTTCTGTCGTGACTATTTTAACTTGCACATGACTCACCATTTTTGTGCAGTGGCCAAATTTTGCAGAAACGTTGAGTTATCTAGATTGGCAATGAATTCTGTAGTTTTTGTGAATCTGGATGCATTGTAATAGAATTAGATGATTGGTTGGTTCCCACCAAGATGAGGCTAGGAACTAAGAAGTGTTGCACTCTCTTGCGCAGGATATGATCAGTACCTTAATCAGTTAATAGGTTAATTAGTATGTCTGAGTATTACTTTTTTACATCTATTTCATGCTTCAAAATCTTTTGAAAATGGTTAAACTTACAGATTCTTCTGGTGTTTGTTCTCTGTGTTGTGATTTTGATGTGCGTTTATCATTTTTTAATTGGTTTAGATCAAATGTAACATAATGTCGTGTTCTATATTCTCAGCGCTATATATGAAGACGTTCAAATCTCTATGGTAGAAATGGTAACTGTCACCACCTATCCCAAACGTATTGTAACAGAGATGGGGGGTTTCAAAACTCGTGGAAACCTACGTAATGAGGAAGCTAACCCTAGCCAAGTTTAACATGGTCATAGCTTCTCAGAAGATATGCATTCATGGTTAATCGCTGCAATGGCAGAAGATTTCCTTCAAACACACTGAAGCAGGAAGCATTTTATTAAAAAAGTGACACATGTTGAATTATGGCTAGCTTTGGCTCGGTAAGAAAAGTATGATGCTGCGAACCAGATTTGGACTACTGCGTCCAAGTTGGAAGTAGTCAAAGGAAACACGTCAATGGTTGGGAAACTAATTGAAAGGGGTATTCCAATGTCTCTTACGATATTGATGTTCATTGCTACTTGCTAAGGTTTTTATACTGAAATTCAAAAACTGTACTTTTCTTTCATTCTTTCCGATTCCAACATATTGGGTTGAGTTGAACGGTAATTAAATAATATGTTTGCCTGGTGACAAAATTTGTATGCTCCAAGTTTTTTTACATGATCCTATTCGAGATTGTAATCCATAGATCTTCTAAACTAGGACCAGAGTTTTTTTTTGCTCTTTGAGGTTTTTTATTTCATTGTTATCTATTTCTATTAGTTTCCGTTTTCTATGACTAATGTTGTCCTATACCAGGTTCTACTATGTTTGATAATTATCGTAATTTGGTCCACATGTTCTACTCTACCTCAATATGATATAGGTGGTCGTGCGCTACCCAACACTTAAATGTACAAAGTTATGAGTGAATGAAATTGCTTTATCCCAATTATCTTATAAATTATAGTAGCACAACATATTCATGACTTGTGAAGCTCTATCATATTCATGACTTGTGAAGCTCTATCATCTGCTGAATGTGAGGTTACATCAAAGAATTATGAATAACTATACTACGTAAATGTTTACTCTTATCTTTTCTTGATGTACCAATGGTTTGAGCTTCATACTATTCCACCCTCTTTATATTTTTCCTCAACTATTTATTTATTTACGACTGGTGCTATTAGGGGACCGGTGTTGGGAAAAGTTTCATTGATCTTGACATTTTATTCACAAAATGAAATTCAGACATACATATTTGGGGTCTCTATTTTGCTAACATTAATTGTAATTTTCCAAAAAAGTTGTAAGACAAAAATTAGTGCATAAGCGGATACCCATTTTACAAGAAAGATGTAAATTGTTGATGGAGATTTGATTAATTATCAAAGTTGATTTTACTATCATCTTGAACAATGACATTGCAACCGTCCAATTGTATTCTCTGTGTATTATTGTGCACAATAGACATATATAACTTGGTGGAAAGAGTCCAATACCTGTGTTTGATGATCTTGACATTGAAAAGATTCATGGACCGTGACTTAGTTTGTTGTACGGTTTTGAATATATCTTCTATATCATGTTCGTTATTGGATAAATTTTTTATACGGCCTGTAAGACCAACATCTTTCGCCCCGGTCATTGAAAAAGCTATCACAATTGTTGAAAACATTGGTAGCCAATATCATGTGCTATTGAGCATTGCTGATGGACAGGTTGGTATTTTGGGTCTAACGTTTGTTTTTGTTGTGTGTATGCAACTTGCTAGAAAGGCTATCGCCTCTGGAATCAGTTTATTCACACGGGCTCTTATGAAAATTGCACTTCACGTACATTCGTATGTTATTTGTTAATTTGATTTATTAAAGCTTTTAGGCTCTTACACTCGTATTAAGTTAGTAAAGATACAATAGTTTTCGATAATGTTACTGTAGTTTGCATTTTATTTTTTCACAAGAATGGTGTATTAAGATGGTCGAAACTAATATTTTGTTAAATGTGAGACATCTTAGAGAGAAAATGACATCTTTCCGAGACTACCATTATGGCTATAATAATTTATTGATGAAAATATGTTTGTGTGCACGCGCATTTGGATAATGGTATTATTGGTGTACTTCTAAAAACACTATGCCGAGGTTGTTGATCCTCAACTGTTTCCTTATATATTATTTTCTGTTAACTAATACCTTCCAACGATAATTGTAAGTCAGCAATGCCAAATTTATAAATCTTGTCAAACATTCTAAATCGACCAATACGCAATTAGTTTCCGTTTTAAGATGTGTTACCCATTCCAAGTTTTGCCAATAGAGATGGCAACGGGGCCGGGTATGCGGGAAATGGTTGATACCATCCCCATCCCCGAAGTTAGATAGTTATCCCCATCCCCGTCCCCATCCCCGTCCCCATCCCCGTCGGGGGTCACAATTGCATCCCCTTCCCCATCTCCAATGGGGAATGGGGATCCCCAATGGGGAATCGGGGATTTTTCCCCATTACATAATTGACATTTTAAATAGATTTCAAATGGTGCAACCATACTAAAAGCAAACAAAATTCATTCATTAGATTAAGTTCAAGCATTCGACAAAACATAGTAAAGAGTACGACTTATCGTAAGTACGAAAACGACTACAATTGGAAACAAAAACGCGAACTAATCCAACATGCAAAGGTACAACGACCATTAACAATAGTATATTAGCTATTAATTGAGAAGATTTTAAATATTATATACATATATAATTTTATTCATGTATAAAAGATATTCGGGGACGGGTACAGGGACCCGAGGGTATTACCATCCCCGCCTCCATACCCGCTTTTGAGTAATGGGGATTCCCCATCCCCATCCCCATACCCGGTTAACTCCCAGTCAAATCGGGGTCGGGTATCGGATTCTTCGTTGGATTCGGATTTTTTTGCCATCTCTATTTGCCAATCTACTAAGAATTGCATTCTCTCACGTAAAACCCAATATAGATCCCTTCATATATGTAGTTTACTTGCGTTTTAAACATAAATGAACTAGTTTGCATTTAAATAGAAACAAAGGTTAATTGCACGAAATGTAGTTTACTTGTCACTTTGTATAATGTTGTGTAACCAACTATTTTTAATTTTATGTATGTAACATACTTTTGAATTCGTTCTTTTTGGTGTATTGTGTGACATTATTAGACTATTTTACCCTTCAGTTTATACACTCCTGTTTAATCGGAGATGGTTAAATTAGTCAAATAATACATACAACTGGTCACGCGATATGTCAAAAGGATGAAATTCAAAAGTATGCTTTATAGATCTTGAAAAAAAGAAATAGATAACACAAAACTTTAAAAGGTACCAAGTAAATATATATATATATATATATATATATATATATATATATATATATATATATATATATATATATATATATATATATATATATATATATATATATATATATATATATATATATATATATATGCTTTGCTTCTAACTTGTTTTTGTAGCACATCACCATAGCTCGATTCCCCGGTGCCCTCATCTAAGGGGAGCACTAGGCTAGGGAGAGCTTGTATTCCGTCGATCTCTTCGACGATGCCCTATTAAGGATGATTGTATTCTGTCAACATCGACGATGCCCTTTCAAGGATGCTTGTATTTCCTCTCCTCAACATCGACGACGCCTTTTTGATTCTACAAAAAGGGGGAGAAGTAACGGGAAAACCTATTAAAAATTTATCAACGCATAATTTTACTTAAAATGAGTTTATATTTTGTAATCATCAAAAAGGGGAAGATTGTTAATACAAATAATGTCAAAAACGTTATTCGCATTATTCGATCTTTTTGTGTTTTGATAATCATAAAATATTAAGACATATTACGTAAAGTTACGGTTAATAAGTTTTTAATCGAGGAAACTCGTTTCTTTCACGTAACTACTACAACGTCACTTCAGGTATGAACAAACTTTATACCGTTGTTAGTTAAGTGATCAAAGAATTTTATTTTCTCCTAAACTTACATTTTTGAGTTTGACAAAATATTTTCACAAAAGTATTTTTGTGTTTTTAAAGAAATGTTTTATTAAGGAAATATATTCAAAATTTAAATTTGTAACAGCTATATTTCCCCCCAAATCAGTTAAACTATCACCAGATAAGTTTTCACCACGTCAGGACAAAAAGAGGAGCGTCTGTCGGGACGGTCCCTTAAATGGGCCGGCGGTCCCTTAGTGATAAAGGACCGTCGCATGTTTAAGGGACCACCAGCTCCTTTCTGTCGGGTATAAATATTAAACTGTTCCTTCTCAGAAAAATAAGTCTTCCACACACAAAAACTTTTTGTTTATTTTTCTTTCTTCTTTGATCACTATAACATGTCGGTATATGTTTATAAGTGATTTCCTCTTCCACAAAGTGCAAGAGAAGAACTCTCGATGTAGATGAAGATTTGAAATGTTATATGAGTCCACACACAAACGTAACAAGTGTTACGGTTCTAGTCTTCCCTCTATTTTCTTCTTGTATATATTGTAAATATTTCCGACTTGTGTGTGAGTCGAGGATGGAGTTATGTGTGTGAACTTGGAAGGAGATGAAGATCCAAGAAGTCTTGTAACTAGATTAGTTCCTATATTTTTTGTGAGGAGAGTGGTGTCCTAGTGTGTATGTTAGGACTTAGTTGAGTAGTTGTGTGAAGACTTGGATCGGGTGATGATCCAAGTGTGTCTTGTATGAAGGCTTGGGATGGGTGATGATCTAAGTGTATCTCGTGTGAAGGCTTGGATTGGGTGAAGACCCAAGTATGTCATTTGTGTGAAGGCTTGGATTGGGTGAAGATCCAAGTTGGACAAGAGTGCTCGTTCGTGTGGCCACGTGGGCCTTGGAGTAGATTAGTTCTAGTTACGATTAGAACTACGCGTTCCACTTAGTGTCGTTAAACCTTGTGTAAGCTTGTGTACGGATTGCTCCGCCTAAAGGAGTGTGTTGATGTAGTGATTGATAACTCTCGAGTGTGGTACTCGGGGAGTGGAGTAGGACGAAGAGTGAGCTTCGTGCCGAACCACTATAAATCGCCAAGTCTCTTTGGTTTTGCTCTTTCCTTACTCTCTACATTATTTACTTGTTTGCATTCATTTGTAGTTTAATAGATATCACATAACAAGTAAAATTCAACAAGTTTACAAAAGAATATTAACCGGACCTAAAAACGGTAAAATGTTTTAGCAAGTAAAAAGAAACGGTGAAACTATTCAACCTCCCCTCCCCCTTCTAGTTTCTACAATATCTATGATCTGAGAGAGACAAAAATCTATGTACACACATTGATGTGTGTGTTATTTTAGAGACAGAGAGAGAAAGAGAGAGAGAGCATAGTAAATCATAAAAACAGTTGGCACCGACACAAACAAAAACGATGGCATTTTCAGTCGTACGTATTTTAACATGCAATCACCAACGTTAGCGTTAGAAAGACACTCCAAACATGACGACGTCGTTTCAGCAGAGGGTTAAACGGCATCGTTTCCCACGCTATTTAATAATATTTAAATAAAAAGGATGTCCATTAAGAGGTTCCAACCAGGATGACATGATTAAAAAAGAATAATTTATATTAGTTGTGTTAGGTGTTTTTAAACATAAAACATATTAAAGACTTACAACAAAAACTAAAAAGGTTAAATACACATATTTCATCCTTTCAGGAGCATAGCGTCATATATGAGCAATACTAGACTCACTAACAAAATTCATACAAAAAATCCACTCACTGACGTGTCAGTGGGTGATTCTTGCATTTTGTGACAATTTCTCTCTCCTCTATTTTATTAAACCAATCACTCGCTGACACGTCAACGAGTTGATTTTTTTGTAGATTTTGTGAGTGTATCTACCATTTCTCGTCATATATGCATGTAAAATATAACGGCATCCTATGCCTTCAAGATCAAATGTGAGTGTATCTATCATTTCCTTACATATAGTATATTTTTACTAAGAGCATGAGGTACGCATGCGTTGTGCGTGGCGTTTTCCCCACCAGCCCAAAACTGACGATGGTGCACCGTACCGTGGATGGCGCCATGGTTGCTTGCGCCGTGGTGGCCAGCCCACGCGGTGGGTTTTCCTTTTTTTTTTTGAACTTTCAGTGGGTTTGTTTGTTGTGTTTGGGAGGAAGACAATATATTAGGAAGACAATATTTTCGGTGGCCAGCCCACGCCATGTTTGTTGATTTTTTTTTCTTCTCTTGTTGCAGGTTTGGGAGATGGAGGAAGGCCGGGGAGATGGAGGAAGACAATATATTAGAGTTGTAGTGATTTTGGGCTTAATATGCAAAATGTTTGTATTGAGTTTGGGCTCATTTGTTAATTTTGGGTATTAATTTTGGACTTAAATTTTGTAGCATTTCATTATACATTTCATATNAAACATATCTAAATTTCATCCAACAAAATTAACATGTATGGAAACACATATGTCAATTTTATAAATATATAAAAAAAGAAAAAAGAAGAAGAAGCGGTAGTAAATAAACCGGAGTAGTTGTTAAGTTTCAGATAAATTATAAGGAATTAATTAAACTTATCAATTTTTTTTTGTGTATTTTAATAACTTTGTAAATTTAAGAAATAACCCATAGACTTTATATCTCTTTATATAAAAAAAAAAAGAAACTTATACATTGTTGTTATTCATAAACATTATTATCATTGAATATTAAATTAATAATAATGTATATTTATGGAATTACAAATAACAAAACGAAAGCATGAATTATCATGATATATAAATGAATACACGAGATTGTACATATACGAATGACCCATATTATTCCTTTTTATGATATTAAGTAACGAGACTTGCAAATTATTATTTACCAATGGCGTTCAATGACGACTCATTTATTTCTCTTTATAAGTTTAACTTGCACGTATACTGGTTTCTAAATTAAATACGATTAAATTACTATTAACATGAATATATATAATATCAAAATGAAAGAATGACCTCACGCGTTACTGCGAGATGAAAACATATACACGATATTGTGCATATAGCAACAACTCGTGTACTTACTCTTTATAGTTTAAATAAAGATATCCAGTAAAGCATTTTTGAAGGGTCATTAGGTGCTATTAATTACTGACAATGTCTAAAACATGATATCAATTTTTAACTTAAAATAATATCAACCTCAACGTGCTAGTTATATAAAGTCAAATCGTTTTTCTAACAAAAATCTATACAAAATATAAATTGATATTAACACATAATAAAAAATCTATGTAAAAACCCGCATGTGCACTGATAAACTGTATAAGTATAAAAGATATACATAATGTTATAAAAAAATCTTACCCCTTCCGCTCTAAATTAATAATCCAAGTTTCTTTTTCGAGATGTCCTAATTTAATTATCGACTACTAAATATAAATAGAAAAACTTGATCAAGTTTACCATATTACACTTACTTTGAATTATTATTACAAACTTTAAAAAAGACGTTAATTAATTAGTTAAAGGTAAAACAATCATTTTGATAAAAAAAAACAAGAAAGAAAAAATAGTAATTATTATATTTTTTTAAACTGTGGTTTTTGTCGGAGAACAATTATTTTAAGACGAAGGGAGTATTTAGCAACTCCGTATATGCACCGGACAAGTATAATATGCCAAACTAGAAATATACAAGATATAAATTTACATTCTTAACCAGTTGTATTATTAAAATCATATAATATACAATTTGTATGAACAAATAATTAAAATTTAGATGTATTATAATTTAAATTAAAATACATTAAGTAAAATTTATTTCAATACCACATATGTTTTTTTTTGAACGGCAATTTGTGGCTACATGGCCCCTAGCCCAGAAGACGTAGCGAGCCCACACAACCAGGTTGGGTCCAGCCCAGAAAGTAATGGCACCCTTCCCTTTACACACGCGAGAGGAAACCCCTATCGCCCTAGACAAGACTCGAACTTGAGACCTTGCCTAGGAGGGTAAAACCTCCCTCCAAATTGGGTGGCCATCTGAGCTAGGCTCTTTTGGTTTTCTACATTGTTGAAAGGAAATGGTAGCATCCGTTAGATAGGATCTAAGCGTACTATTCCCGAGATAGATCTCGTACTTACCCCACTGACTACATCTAATCGGGTACACTGCCCGTGAAAGTGTGTCCTTAAGGTATAAGTCTGGCTAAATATAAATTTAAAACTTGAATATAAAAATACCTACAACAAACACACATCATCGACGCAAAAATGGTTTA
Source organism: Artemisia annua (assembly GCA_014162995.1). Classification (NCBI taxonomy): domain Eukaryota; kingdom Viridiplantae; phylum Streptophyta; class Magnoliopsida; order Asterales; family Asteraceae; genus Artemisia; species Artemisia annua. The sequence continues at coordinate 165,626 of LBNU01024916.1, read as the reverse complement.
CTATGCTTTGATTATCATCATAATCACATTCGTGGCGCTCATTATACAATATTACATTCATTGGGCTATGTGGGTGCAACTTTCTTTCCTGACCCGACCCACCCAACTCCGAATGATAATTTTGGTTTCTCTTGCCCGACCCACACTATTCATCATACCTCACACACTTTTCCTTTCTTTGGGACCCGAAAGGTGCAGCTCCAACCAATTAACCCGTCGCCGGCTAAGATTGATCCGATCCGACCAAATGGTTACTACAGTTGCCAGTGAGGGGAGCAACAGTAGCACTAATTTTTTAATGGTCATGTGGTTCTCCTTGCGCCAGATGTTACAACCAGTGAGTAGCCCATTTACATCCACATACCTTCTTGCCTTATTGCTTTAGATCATCCCAAGTTAGGTGGGTAGGTTCTTTCTTAATCAAAAAAGCTTGTAAACAAGTTGCAATTCAGGTCTGGATTTTTTCCCTTTTTTTGGTGTGTTCTTTTCTGATATTGTTAACTTGCTTATGTTAGTTTTAGGGTTGGCACTTCATTTAATTCTTATGATTGTTCTCACTGGATTAGGTTTAAGATGGCGGACATTTAAGGTTTTTCTTATAGCAATTTAGGTTGCTACTTCATTTAATTCTGATTTGTGCGAGTATATTAGGGTTACTGCATACAAATTAGGGTTTGGATTTAATTTAGGGGTTGTTTGATTATTTGGGTTGGGCATGTGATTCTTTGATTACTGTGGTTGTTTGCGTCAGCTTATTGCAAAGTGTGCTTATTTGTCACCACGTCTCTGCAAAATGTTGATAGGTGTCGGAGTTATAGCAGTGGTATATATTGGTTGAGGTTCATATATTGTTTGCGAAATTCAAGTTAGAGTTATAAGTAGTCCATTGTTTATGCTAATTGTATGCTACATTGTTTGTATAATGTTGGATAGCATAGTTTCAACTGATTGAAACACTACTTATCGTTGTGTGTTGTTAACCTTATAAACTCCTCATGTGCAGGGTAACTTTGGGCACGGCGCTCACAATTTCTGGAAGACAAGAAGAGGCAGACACGCTAATTGAATAGACGACCGATGCTCAAGATCCTATTGTGCATTAATGGGGACTGTATGTGTTCGCGTTGGTATATGCTGGAACGGCAAATACCAATACAATCTGCCAAGTACTTCGTTTTGCTGTGTTAGATGTGAGTTTTGATATTGGCCGCTGGATTCGTACTGTACTCTGAAACAGGTTCGTGCTACTTCGGATTTTACTTTTTTTAATTATTAGTGTACTGGTAGCTATTGCTCTTCATGGCATGTCAATGAAATGATCGTTGGTTTAGTTTTGTTTATATTTTTGGGGAGTGAGTTTTTTTGAGTCTGTATGCCCTTTAGTTAAAACATGTCTTCAAGTGGCTTTTATGTCTAATGTGATAGTTCTATTAGTGCCTCTGAAGGAGTATAAATCTAAGAATGTTCCAGTTGTGATATTTTTCAGATCGAGGATTGGCCAATTTACTTTGAAGCTTCATTTAGGTTTGACGATATAAAGGTGCAACATTTTTCTGGTAACATTACACATTCATATCTATATTAACACCTTTTTAAAATGTTCTTTCCTAAACATGCTTGAGTCGTTTTATATCTATAGCTTTGTATATAGGTTTTCAGAAAATTTATACCTTTGATCACTTTTGAGATGTAATATTACTCAAGCATTTGTTTTTATGCTTCTCTTATCAGTTTTGTGAGTTGCCTAATATTTTGATGGAGTCTTGGTACGTTATGTCATGTATGCAAATTTGTTGATACATGTATGATATTCTATGCAAATTGATAATGTGAACTCAGAGATGTTGGGAACAGGCCAAACCGAAGGCTCAGAATGATCCCTTTCTTCTCATTCCGAAAGATTCTCAGATGATCGGGTATTTTCAGCTTATATATCTTCATTGTATCCTACAAATATGAGTACAAGTATAATTCTTGAGCAATTTGTGTATTTTGTTCAAGTATTTTGGTTTGATATATTGGCAGGTATAAAAGAGGAAAATGGTTGCTTCGGCTTTTGGTGATAACCAAGGTGGTAAGTTCAGGAGCTGGCCCTATTGGACTCAAACCAGCACACATTGCTACGGTCATTGAAAAATATTTGTAACGGTTGCAAGCTAGAGATCTTCCTAAAATACTTCATAATGTTATCGCCTGATCCATCAGTTTTATTTACGACACATGACTACGGTACTTTAATCCCTTCTATTGCATACACATTCCAGTTAAGGAAAAATTTATGAAAGGAAAAACATTTTATCTGCTGAATTCTGTGACTCAGTTTATTTTTACGAGTTTTAATTGTTCAAAAAAAAAAAAAGAAAAAGAAAAAAAAAACCAGATCATTAGTTTAAACGTGTAACTATGGTTGCGTTTTAAGCGAAAGCTCACTTCATTACGCTATTTACTTCAAAAGAGAGCTGACATTGGATTTGAAAACTCAAATATATGCTATATAGCGAATCACATTCGTTTTGTTATTTTGCTCATATGCACACAAAAGATTAATATTGTTGTACTATTTGTTGTAGGCCAAAGTTATATCTTTATTACATACCACTGCGTAGCGTGGGAATTACTTATTTTTAAGTAAGTAATCCTGCAACCTTACTTGCAGATAACCAGAGATTCCAACTCATCTCAAAATGAATCGAAGCATACATAAATGAAGCTGCAAACACAGAGAACATCTTCTAATTTCATACTTAGATTAGTAGTGTATATTTGTTATTTAGCTATGATCTTATTGAGCAAGAATGTCCTTAGCTCCATTTAAGATCTACATAAGACTTTGGTGTATTGAATATTTGAATGGTTATGCCTTTATTTTGTAAATATGATGAGGATAAAAATAAAAGATTAGTTTACATAATGAAAAGTTGTTACATGTATTTGCAGTGTTAAAATATTGTTGCCACCATCTCCAGTATGCAACACTTACTGAACGCAACGTAAACTCCTTTAGCAAAACACCCCGCCGCAACGCGCGGGTTTCCCACCTCGTTTATTCTAGTCTCAAACTCCCTCGCGGCGAATTATTTCTCAAGTATTTCTACTTGTTGTCTATTTATCTATTTCTTTGTATTACCTTGTGCATTGAAGATAATGGAATATAAGTATTTTCTCATCTAATTCTCCTTCGTAATATTAGCACTCACTAATATTGCAAACTCTCGTTTCATTTTATATATCATTTACTTAGGATCAATAATTATATCTTCATAATTTACCTTAAAACATTTAAACTAAAAGAATTAGTGACAAACAATACATCAAAAACCAAACGTTCAAAATCTTTCTGTGTCTGCTGTCTTCCCGGACCCATCCGACACAACGGGCCGAATCCCTTTTCAAAAGGATCCGGCTATAACCGGCTTAACAGACGACAGTTTATTGTTTTTAAACATCACAGACAACACCATTTTCCCTCTCTTCATCCAAACGATTAAAAACCCACACACTCTCATCTTAGGGATTAATCATCATTTATATCAGTCTTCTAAACATCTACATAACACTGGTACAAAAAGTTGTATCGGTCACGCCCAAAATGTGTGACGATATGCATATAGTCACACACGTTTTTTTCGTCATGTGTCACCAAAGGTCCCGCCACCGTAGGTGGCATATGGTCACATTGTTGAGTTCGTGGCCTTTTCAATCGAAAAAGAGTGACAAAAACCCCGAATATGTGTGACAAATTAGGCACAAGTTTTGTTGGATTAGTCATTATCAGTGACCGTAAATACCTTATAGTCACACGAATATTTTTTGAGAGTAACTATTGTTCGTCCTTTGGCTACATAAATATATAACATATGTGGCATTTGAGATGAGTCTTTCTAGTAAATGTGTATTTTGTGTGACTATTTCCCGTCCTTTGGCCACATGAATATACAAAAAATGTGACGTTTGTGATAATTTAGTCACACAATGGGTGTTGCTTTTTTGGAGTTAGTCATTATGCTATATTAAGTTGTATCAAGTGGCTTGTAAATCAAGTAGATCTTGATACTTTTCCTATATTATATCAGGTAGTTGGATATTGACCTGATTACTAGTTAAAAACTCTCCCCTCTTCACAAGTCATGAACAAACAAATCTTTAAATAGGACTCTTACAACCGATACAAGTTTAATGATATAGATGAGTGTTCACGGTATTAGACTATTAGTTTGCTGATCAGCATAAAAGAAATGATATAAAGCGTGTGAGATATGAATATGTACCCTGGAACAACCGGATAAGTAGTGACACCCCATTCGTTCCTGGCGAAATGAACATCTGTATGGCAGATTCCACAATACAAAACTTTGAATCTCACGTCCTTATCCCCGGTAGCCCTGTTGCAAATATATATCGATTACAGCCCACTACTGTAATAAACTATGATGGTAACAAAATGTATTACTTAAATTAGTATAAGTACTTTGCTATCAATTTTATGCCTGAAATCAAATTAAATCAACCATTATGTCTATAATCGTGGGGCCCCTGCAAAAACGGAGGCCCTGTGCAGTCAAGCACCCTGCACATTCTCAAATCCGGCCCTGAGTACTTCGGAACATGATGTTTGAACATACTTATTCTGTCTTTTGTAAAAATATGCAATATGAAAAAAGACAATAAATTGTTTAAAAAAGAAAAACTCAATCTGATTTGTTTAAGAAGTTTTTTGTTAAATATGGTGGTAACAAAATAATATATTATCACAAACAAGAATCGAACAGTTTCACGTATATTTATGATAATCTACTTATTTTACCTTAGAAAAAGCAGATAGCAAACAAGCATTTCTAACACAAAACTGACAAATTGCAGTGATGAGTATGGAGTACCTTCTCGAGAAGTTGAGGGGAACCAATGTTCCAGAAGTATCACAGGCACCATAACCGTAAGACGTGATCGGATGCTCGGTTTCAGGTGTTTTCGCCATTTTTGGAGCTAATTCTTAAGAGCGAAAAGAGTGTTTAGCTTTGCAATAAGAGTGAAGAGTTAATAAGCTAGCTGGTGGTTAAATAAACTGACGTGGGCGATTACCTCACATGCAATAATTACGTAGTACAATATTGTAGTAGTTGGTCAGTGGCGACAAAAGGAAGACACAATTATCTCCATGATGAATATAAGTTAATGAGAGGAATCATGTATGGGGGTCTCTATGTTTTAAAAAAGAAAAAAGTGAATTAATAAATGAATCTTTCCTTTTCTTTAACGCCATGTTCTCATGGAATTATTTTGGGGAGAAAGGGAATGATATGGAAAAAAAATAAAATAAGGTTGTATTTGGTAGGGGTGTGCAAGAAACCGAAAAACCGAACCTAAACCGAAAAAGACCGAAGAACCAAAACCAAAAGAACCGAAACCGATTGAAAAACCGACGGTTCGGTTTCTATATTTTGAAAAAACCGAAGTTTTCGGTTCGGTTTGGTTTTAGCATTAAAAACCGACCAATAGAAACCGAACCGACATTTAAAATCAAAATGCATCTAAGACCGACATTTAACTATATCATGTCGAGTAACTACTCTTTGTTTCATATGCTTCTTGAACATGTCATTTAGGACGGATAATAAGTTCTCTTCTAGGGTGTTTCTGTTTTTATTAGGTTTTTATTGTTATTATTGTGTTGCTCTATAACACATAAACAACTCTCTTTTTTAGGATTTAATATGGTCATTTGTTTCTTATCTTCATTATTGTGTTTTTTTTGTTTTTCTTAATGGTTGTTTGGATTGTTTCTTTAAAGCTGTGAAGGTGTTATTTTATGATATATGTCAAATCTAATTTTAAAAAGCAAAGCTCGAAAGATCATATAAAAACCGAAAAAACCGAAAAACCAAACCGAAAAAAACCGACAACCGAAAAAACCAAACCGACATAAAACCGAAACCAAATGGTTTCTAAAAATCAGAAACCGAAATATTTCGGTTCGGTTTCGGTTTCATACAAAAACCGAGCCAAACCGAACCATGCTCACCCCTAGTATTTGGTTTGAACCTATAAGAATGAAAAATGAGTATGGAAATGATATATGTTTGTTTTATGGTAATCCTTATATTTGGGTATACATTAAATGTGGCAAAGAACTTTGGTATGAGTCTATCATTCTTGAGTGTTCACTATTATCAAACTCATATCATTTGAAGCTTTAATCCAATGGTAAGGGTGTTTGGGCCCGAGTCAATAGACCCGGGTTCAAACCTCTTCCTTGGCACTAAAGGTCATTTGATACCATCCCCCCACCGCAAATGCTCAGATTGATTGGTCAGCGAGGGGCCTCTTGTAGAAAATGGCTAGGGTTCATAGCCCACCTCCTGATAAGTACAGTCACTGGATTGCCTGGGGGAGGGTCCGGTTGGCATCCTTAGGATGCATGGGACCAGGGTGATCTCACCGATCTTCACCTTTTGTAAACTATTATCAAACTCATACCGATTGTGATACCTATCAATAAACCAAATAGCTCCTTATTTGTGTTCTCAAGGGGTGTGTTTGGTAAAAGTTGCAGTGAGCCGTAGCAGTGAGCTGTGAGCAGTAGTCACAGCTCACAGCTTCTTAAAGAAGCATTGGAAAAATGATCATTCCTAGAAAATAGCAAAGCTCATCGCTCTTTTGCCAAACGAACGATAAAAATCAAAATGCCAATTGCTCACTGCTCATCGCCCCAAAAAGCTCCAAAAATCTCCGCACCAAATATAACCAAGATCTTTTAATAAGAGAAAAGAAAAGAAGAGAAAGAGATATATATGGCTTTTGGCTTCAAAAGTTTCTTCCTCCTTTTGGAATGATTCTACTTCACTTTTTTTTTCTCTCTTTATTTTTATTTTATTTATTTAACTTTTTCAAAAAAAAAAAAAAAAAAAAAAAAAACTCGAGAACATAGCGTAAGTGAAGTTGCTTACTGTTCATTAATTGAACACTAAACTAGGAGGAAGAAAAGCAAATATAGTCCCTCTAACTGTACTTGCATTTTAAAAATAATCCTTTCAAAAATATGAAAAAAATCATGTTGTTTACACGCGATTGCAGAAGCGATCCCTGTTTCAAACTACACTACAAATGTTCAGCTTTTAACAACAAAAACAATGACAAGAAGACGAATTGTTTTATATGAACCCGGGTTTTCACGAGAGTTGGCAGGTTCTGGAGTGGAATTCACTTCGAAAAGGTGTTGCAGATGAATATATGATCAAGGAGAAGTACATATTTACTACTTATAATTCATTTATAGACCTTTATTAAACTTAAAATGCTTAAAATTTGAGTAATGTTAATGGACTATTATATCTTTAATTAAAAATAGTAATATGATCTTCAACTAAATTAATATTTCAAATATTGTTTAATTACTAAAGTTTGATCATTTTTTTCTTTCTAACACATGAACTTTTTTCTCACAATGACTACAAAATTGAACCCGTAAGTTTTGCATCAAGGTCAAACCAGAATCACGAATTCGCATGTATGATTATGTGCCGCTATACACCGTTGCAAAACGCGGGTATTCGTCTAGTTTTAGATTATTAGTTTAGGTTTTAAATTTTGTAAGTTTATGTTTTTAATTATCAATGTATTTTTTTTTTTTTTTTTTAATTTATGAATGAAAGTTCAATTTAGTTTTTAATAAATTAAAAAAAAAAGTTTGGTGGTGGGTTAGATTCTTTTTCTACGACCTTTTTGTTCCTATCAGAAAAATTACAATTTTAGAGAAGATGAAAAAAGTCCTATGTCATAGGCGGCCGAGGGTTGCCAAGAGAGACCGGGGAACGCTCCGCCCCTTCATTGATTGACTTACTCAAAGGCAAAACCGACATTCAAGGATTGAAGATGTATGACGAATTGATTGATAGTAGGATCAATGATGTTTAGTTTCATTTAGGATCGACATGCCTCAGGTTTAAAGAATTCGATGACTGGCCTTCGTTGTAAACCTAACACATCAAATTCCATTCCGATCAACAACTTGGAGGTATGGCTGAGCGGCTTAAGGCATAACGGACGCAGGANGAACTTTTTTCTCTCAATTACTACAAAACTGAACCCGTAAGTTTTGCATCAAGGTCTAACCAGAATCACGATTTCGCATGTATAATTATGTGCCGCTATACACCGTTGCAAAACGCGGGTATTCGTCTAGTTTTAGATTATTAGTTTAGGTTTTAAATTTTGTAAGTTTATGTTTTTAATTATCAATGTAATTTTTTTAATTAATTATGAATGAAAGTTCAATTTAGTTTTTAATAATTTTTTTAAATAAAATACGTTCGGTGGTGGGTTGGATTCTTTTTCTACGACCTTTTTGTTCCCATCAAAAAAATTAAAATTTCAAAGAAGACGAAAAAAGTCCTCCGACCGGGGAACGCTCTGCCCCTTCACCGATTGACTGTCTCAGAGGCAAAACCGACATTCAAGGATTGAAGATGTATGACGGATTGATTGATAGTAGGATCAATGATGTTTATTTTCATTCAGGATCGGTTTGAAGAATTCGATGACTGGCCTTCGCTGCAAACCTGACACATCAAATTCCATTCTGATCAACAACTTGGAGGTATGGCTGAGCGGCTTAAGGCATAGTGGACGCAAGGAGAGTGGGGGTGACCCAAAAAAGAAACCAACTTCCCATCTTAGAAACAATTGATGTGAAGTAGTCGTCGTCTGACCAATCGGCTCGGACACCAGACCGCCCGTGCCTGCCCATTTTGTCTCGCCCTAAATGGAATCCCTTAGTTATGTTGCGCCCCGACCGAGTCCTCACGTCCGCTTTTCTCCGCCCGATACCCAAGAAGTTGGCTTTGCCAACACAACATTAGGGCCGTACCCACCGTGCTCACGGCCTGCCTATGGTAACTATTACACTTGTTTGGTGATGAGTTTGATGTATGCGTGTAACAAAATCCTGCAAACAAGCCATAAACTTTTTAAAAAACTTTATACAACCCAGGCCCATACTAAAACTCATTAGCCCAAAGTCTCAACTCTCTTCCTCCTGTTAATAGCACAAAACCTCATAGCAGCCGCACCTCAACAAACCCTATTTCACCAATCCCCTGATCCTCTTAGCAACAACAACCTAACCATGGTGTCAGGAAAGAAGACGGTAAACATATTATTTCTTATCTTAATCATACTTTCATATATGTATATCCACATGTAACATTTATATATGTTTTTTGGACTAACAGAAGAAGACCCATGAAAGCATTAACAACAGGTTGGCACTTGTGATGAAGAGTGGGAAATATACTCTTGGCTACAAGACTGTGCTTGAGTCTCTTAGGAGCTCCAAAGGTGCGTGTATATATATATTTTTTTTAATGAATATGTGTTTTGTTGTGTGTTTTTTAATGTATGGTTTGGAAAATGATGGTTTTTGGTGATGTGTAATGTTTAGGTAAGTTGATTATCATATCGAACAATTGCCCGCCTTTGAGGAAGTCTGAGATTGAGTATTATGCTATGCTTGCTAAAGTTGGAGTTCATCACTACAATGGAAGTAAGTGTGCTGAATGAGTATTCTATTACAATTGTGCGGAATTTATGTTTTTTATGCTTTATGTGGTTTGCTAAATAGAACATTATAACTAACTATGACACTATAATGTATCTCATTGGTGAGGAACTGTGTTGGAAATGGATAAAGTACACTTGTGTCGTTCAGTTTATTTGTTTTCGTACATACTTGTTGATGAGATGAATGTTGAAATTTTGGAAAACAGTAGTTAGACTGAATTTGACCGGTATAGTAAACAGTAGCATAGTAATTGCTCATTCTGTTACGACTATTGCTGCGTTTTTTCGTAATTTTATGATGCTATCTCACTACACCAGAATCGTATAATAAATTGATAACCGTAGGATAGATCTCATATGTGTTGGTGAACAATTGTGTTGGAAATGGATAGTATGTACTTTTTAAATGTATTTAAGTTTGATTTGCATACATTGCTGATTACGAGAATGTATGCCTAGATATAGATCATCGCTTGGTAAAAGTGTATTAATTCCAGATGCCAATTAACATTTCACTCTATTATGTTATGGCATAACCAAAAATGTAAAGGCCGCGTTTCTTTTGGTCAAAATTAAGTACTCGAAGATAGTTTTGACGTGTTAAAGAAAAGTCCCAAGTATCTGGTACTTGGGAGCAGGTAGGTATGGCAGACTTTAGGTTCCATTACTTCCCGTGTTATATGATATTGGTTATAACACTTACTTCTTTACGGAGGTATTTGATATGAAACACCTTAATACCTGAAGTTGCAAATGAGGTATTGCAGATAGTATAAACTATAAAGTAATTTTTATTTCTCTTTGATGTGGCATTAAACTATCTCATTGTTAAATGCCTGGTGATTTTTTTACTCTAACATTATGTTTTGTGTGAGGAATATTGTTGCTTAAAGCTGCAATTTGGTAGAGAAATTGATCTTTTAGTAAGGTAGGAAATTCATTATGTCAAAGATGAGGTGACAAAGCTCTTTGAAATAGCCTCTTTGTCATGGTTTTAACCTAATATGATATTTATAGCCTCTCATTTGGGTAGTGGGACAATTGTCAATAGAAGGTTTGCTACGAGATTTGTTATATTTTGATGTAATCTGATGTTAATACACCGTAAAGGCGTAAACTGTCCTGCAAGTGCATCATATTTGGGCACTTCAAAGAGCCTTTTTTTTTTTTTTTTTTATTATTATTATTATTATTATTATTATTATTATTATTATTATTATTATTATTATTATTATTATTATTCTTCCTTCTGAAATTAGTTCTTTTCTCAATATGTCAGCTCTTTGCATCACTTTACTACTTACATTCTTTTATGATACATAGAATAAAAGATACCTCACAATTTTGACATATAAAAGTTTTGTTACATGTTCTATGAATAGAGGTAATGTGTGGTGCTTTTGAGTTCTGAGAAAGTTAATGCTTATGGTTTTACTTTCGCTGTTTCGCATCACTATATGACATGCTCTAATCTTGAATGTAATCACACGGAATTGTACTTTAGATTTGAGAAACAGATGGGTTGACTTTTATGCTTCTTTTGCTGACTTTCTTTTTATCTTTGTTCAGACAACGTGGATCTTGGAACAGCTTGCGGGAAATATTTCAGAGTGTCATGTCTTAGCATTGTTGACCCCGGTGACTCTGATATCATCAAATCCCTTCCCGGTGACAACTGAAAGAACCAAATCTGATGCATTAGGTTTTCTGTTAAATTCAGTGTGTTCCTGCCGAGGCATTAGTGTCTTAAGTTTCTTTTTCTTTCTGTTACAATTCAATGGATGAGTTTAGACATGAATGTATTAGCCCTTTGATTATATAGAGTTATGGAAAGATATGATTGTTCTATGAGTATTTTGGTTCATCTGAAGCTTTTGTTGTTTGTATGCGCTGTTGATTTTGTTCCCGGGTGCTTATTTTTCTATTTTAAAAGACTTTTCATCAACACTAACTTGGAAAAAGATAGCTTTGATATAGATTTTTTTTCAGAACATTATTGTGAAGATTACATCATTTGTTGAACATAATTAGAAAGGGAATATATTAGCTACAAGTGCATTGTAGCCAATTTCTTGCAATTTATACTACAAATTGTGGGTCCCGTCTTTCTGTGGGTCCTGGTTTTTTTTTGTGGGTCCCTGATTCATTTTCTTGTGTATTTTGGAGGAGGATTGTAGCCGAGCTATCCCTAATTAGAAAATCTTATTTTATGTCCATGGCTTGAGCTTAACCTATTTTCCCTTTTACAAATATTTTAGTAATACTTCATAGTTAACTAAACAGTAGCTCTGGTTAAATCATCAATTTTTTTTAGTGCAAGTCAGACCTGACTACCAACTCGTTCTGGCACAAGTAGAAACATAATCGTGAATACCCTAACAGGAGAATTAGTAAACCAATATAGCAGGTTTGCTAGTGAATACTCCAGTAGAGTAGAGTCTAAAATACTGAACGTGTTAGAATATTTCAACAGTCGTATTTTATCTTAAAAAAAAAAAAAAAAAAAAAAGTGGATCTTGAGTGTGTGGCAAAAAGTGCAAGTTATCCAGTAGTGATACTGACCAATCACATCCACACATCTGCTCCTTTTGTTCTCCAATATCAACTAGACAACTAACTCTATTTCGACTATCTCTTGTGCCAACCACAAGACAATGTCCACAACCACAGCACTCGGGTCAGGTGCAGGCACTGCAACTGCGTTCGCGACACGAAAATCGTACCCATTAGCATCACCACCACAGGTTCATATCTTCATCTATAATCTATCAAACGGCAAGAATGAACCTAACACTAACATATTAAACTAATACGAATAAAAAACAAGTCGCGAAATTTCAGTTTTATCCTTCAAGTACTTTTAATAATACAAATTCAAACTTAAATTAAGGGTATAATATGTATTTCACATTAAACTTTTCATTCGTATTGCTTGGATAAGTTATAGGCTGGTTCCTTATTTACATTTTATAGTTTTTGGGCATAAATTTGACCGGAGTTGGTATAAACGAAAACAAACATATAGTTTGACGGCCTATAAATTCATTTCGATAAATGGGTGGCCTATACGTTAAAAGTTGAAAACTTTGGTGGCCTCCGTATGCATTGTCCCATATGTAACATTCTAACAGTTTAATACATGAAGTTAGTTTTTAACACTATTTTGTGTTGCAGAAAACAGCATTTCAAGGAGTCTCAGTCCAAGATGCTAAAAGGGGTGTCTTGACTTCTTTCGTCAAATCTAGTAACAAAGTGATCACCACCACTGTAGGACGAAACAATGGGTTGGTTGTTAAAGCAAGAAAAACAGCAGGTGCGAATATTGAGGTTGAAGTTGACAAGCCTTTAGGACTTACTTTGGGTCCTAAACCTGGTAGTGGTGGTGGTGTTATTATCACTGTTAGTTTTCGTTTCTAACTCGATTTCTCTATTTGTGTTTTCGATTTTATGTGATAGAAATGAATTAAGTAGTGATTGTATTTAGGGAGTTGATGGGGGTGGCAATGCTGCAAAATCAGGGTTAAAAGTAGGAGATCAAGTGATATACACAAGTAGTTTCTTTGGCGATGAACTTTGGCCTGCTGATAGGCTTGGCTTTACCAAAACCGCTATTCAGGCTTGTCCCGATGCCGTTTACTTTGTTGTTAGCAGGTTGCAATCACTTTTACTCTTAGCTATGGCATATAGAATGGTTGGAACATATTGTGTTTTACGTGAAAATCAAATTTGATTGAAAAGTAAGAATGTGGTTTGATGCAGGGGTGCTGATGTAGATGTCAAACGATTACCAAAACGCCCTGCTCCTCCTCGTTTTGGTCGTAAACTAACCGATGCTCAAAAGGTATCTCATCTCATCTTTACATTTTCTTAGTGGCAATTTAACCCATTGACATGAGCAGCATTTATGTGTTTATCCATAATTGGTTGTAACAAACAAACAAACAAAAAGCTACAAAGTAACAAGGAAACAAGTCAAACGGGTCGAAAAACATCCAAATTTTATATTCCATGCACACATATTCTTTAACTGTTTTATATAGAAACTTAGATTATTATTTTAAAATATAGGTTTAGTATGTAACATATTACTAATTTTTAAAATTCTGGACAAAAATATGATTTCGTAATGCAATCTTATTATTTCACCATTTTTCAGGCTCGTGCAACTCATATTTGTTTGGACTGTGGATTCATATATACATTATCAAAGCCTTTTGAGGACCAGGCAAGCTCTTGACACTTACTTTTGGTTAACCGTAAACCCATAAAATCTTTAGTTTCAGTTAATAAGAAACATTGATTTTTGTTCTAAAATATGCAGCCGGATGAGTACTTGTGCCCACAATGTAGAGCACCCAAGAAGAGGTTCACACGGTATGATCCGGAGACCGGAAAACCAGTTGGTGGGACACTGCCTCCAATTGGTGTGATCATTGGACTTGTAGCTGGTCTTGCTGGAGTTGGAGCATTGCTTGTTTATGGTCTTCAGTGATCAACATTTATTCTTGAATAACATGTTCGCTTTGTCTTGTGTTTTGTTTTTGTCATTTACAGTTAAACTAAGTGACACGAGTGTATCAAGAAACGGATGTTTATAAAGTATAATTCTATACACATGTTGAGTTGAAAAAAGTAGACATACTGAACAGGGTTCAACAGTTGGTGATGGGTCAAAATGGGCACATTTTCATTGCAAGCGGAAACAATTGATGCCTTGTTGACCAACATTTCTGTGCTTATAAATGATCCATGTTTTATGTGATTATGAATACTGTAGGGGATATATAGAATAAACGAACACAACCGGATACTGTATGAATCTCTGAAAGGCGTGTAAACACTTTCAGATCGAATCAATTCGGTGGTTCTCCCGAATTATTCAATCGGATAGAATTCAGAGATTGAGAACGTTTTGTATGGTTTTTGTTTGAGATTTTTATGAACCAGAAAGAAAAAACGACCAATAGAGAAAAACATATATCCATATGAAAAACGGGATTAGGGCCATCATAACCGCCTTTTTCCAAGGTTTCAAAGTTGTCGAATTTAGTCCCTCAATTTCCAAAAATTTGATTTTCTGAGGAAGCCCCTTGGACCCTGCCAGGGGCTGCCGCCCCTTGGAACCAAGGGCTGCCGCCCGTTGGACCCTGTCAGGGGCTACCGCCCCTGGAACCCCGCTCCCAGGGGCGCTGCCCCCGGGCCCCCGTCCCTTAGGGGCTTCGCCCCTAAGATCATAATAAATTCAAATAGGTGTGCACTCCGCACGTCCATGCCTAAATGATGTCTTATTATGACGAAATTAGTCAAACAAGTTAATCCAATTACACTAAATATATCCAACAAATACTTCATAATTATTACAATCATAGCCTGGTCATTTGTATAGAAGCAAAGCCTTGATGATTAACTTATGCATTAGAATATCATTTTACGCGACTTATCGCTTGTTTGATACTATTTTTATGTTTTGGTTAAACATTTCAAATTGACTAGTAGGAAATGAACAAAGACTTGAGTCGATAGATTTTTTTATTAATAGATCAAACTCTACTGTTTTTAATTTTGTTGCATAAAAACGACAACTTAATACAAAACGAGTTTTTATCATCAAAAAAAGGGCCCAAGTGAGTTAACAATGTGCATCAAGAATTGGCATGCTTGTCAAACTTTGCCTAACATAGTAGAAATTGCAAGGAAATTATATACTGCGGACCAATGAAAATTGCTTCATTGAAAACAGAGAACTTGAAGGATAGAAACATTTTAAAGGAAAGCGTGTATTTAACTCATATGTACATGACAGTGGCGGTGATTAGCATGTGCAAGTGGAGCAGCCGCACAGGGCCACCATTTGTGAGGGCCTCCAATTTAGTATATTTCCATTAGTATTTATACATGTCAGTATATTTATACATATCTAACTTGAATTTTTATAGCCATTTTTTTTTTATTTTAAATATTATGTGAGGGGGCCTCCGATTTAGTATATGTGCATTAGTATTTATACATGTCTGACTATATTATATTTTGAATTTTCCATAATAGTTAACTTTTTCGTGATTTACGAGGCCTCATTCGTAGTTTCGCAAAGGGCCACCCAAATCAATGAGACGGCTCTGGTATACGGTCTAACCAAAGTATCTCGTGGCCATTTACAACATTTGCTTGTCACCCTTAACTGTCTCTAGTGAAATTTGAATCCTACACTTCTTGTGAGGAGGTTAAGTGACTCACTAGACCATTTTGTGGTGACTGAAATTATAACTGTAGTAAGTTTAAAATTTTGGTGTACATACTAACTTAATTGAGTCTCGTTTTGGCTTATATTTTCTTTTATGGGCAAGATAAGAAACTATGACAATGCGGTGAGTGTAGTCTTGTAATTTGTGATCAGGGACGGAGCTACATTTGTAGTTGGGTTGGCCAAGGCCCACCCCAACATTTAAAAAGTTACTGCATATTCTATATTGTTAATGTAGAAATGGTCTAGTGAAAGATAATTTGAATATTTTGGCCCACCTATGCTGAAAATGATACTACTCATATGTATAAATTTTTCGTTCAAAAAAAAAGAATATTATTTTGTGATATGAGGATCGCATGCACATATAAATCTAAATTAATATGTGACTGTATCACACATATGTTATAACATTTTCACATTTTATTTATTCAAACATAAAAGTTTTTATTATTTTACAGTTTTCCAATTATCATATTTTTATTTTTCATTATCAAAAATACAATTATATAGAAGATATATTCTAGTTTTATCGTGCAAGGTGTCTTGCGTAGTATCCATGCAATTAGAATTAAATTACATTTTAGCAACGATATTCAGAGTTAATTGCAATGTTTATAATTGGCCCACCCGTGTATAAATTCCTGTCTTCGTCACTGTTTGTGATCTCACTAAATTATTTTTGTATCTTAACACCTTATTTTTTTCTTCTGATTTTATAAGTGTTTGGCTAATTTTATCGACTTAAATGGTAAGTTTATTCAAACATTTATTAATTTTGAAATTTGAAGTATAACGTTTCTTTCAAAAAAATTAAGAAAAAACTGAGCATAAAATGCCAAAGTAAATTCAAAACTTAAGCACTGAGCATAAAATACGAAGTAAATTCAGAATTATTTGATGTTCAAAAAAAATTCAGAATTACTAGTAATTGTTAAAAGTAGTGGAGTAAATCATTTGAAATGAGTACAAGTAAGTAAACAAATTTGGTAACCATATATCCAAACACCCCTAAATTTCCTCCAACAGCTTTGTTTTTGGGGCTCTTCCTCACACAGTCATTTCTTGGTATAAATTCAAACAAATCACCTCCATTTCATTTCCACCACCTTCCAGATTCTTCTTCTTTCTCTCAGGTTAGTTAGTTAGTTACATTTTTCTTGTTACACCTAATTTACCGTTACAAAACCCTAACTGTTTTAACTGAATCAATCAATACACTAACCGTATTTCATTTCTATATCAATTGAAGCTGATACTAGTATACACACACACACACACACACACCGTCGCTGTGTGAAAATTTTGATATCTAGATGATTGGACCTTATGCTGTTTGCGTTGAATGTAATTAGAAATGAACCGATTCTAATTAGTTAATTTTGATTTGTACATGATTGGACCTTTCGCTGTTTGGATAACGTCTGAATGAGTAACTGAATGTGAGTCGAAATGAAGCGGTTCTAATTTTGGTCGATAATGATGTATACGGACATATTATTACTGTATTTGTGTGAAAATGTTGATATCTAGATGATCGGACCGTACTGTTTAGATAATGTGTAACTGAATTTGTTGCGAATAGTTGCGTGTTTCCGTTGGATGTAAGTCGAAATGAAGCGTTTCAAACTAGTTATTTTTTGATCGATAACGATGTATTCACACTTGTTGCTACTGTCTGAAAATGTTTATTGAGGTGATTTATAGATGATCGGACCGTACACTGTTTAGATAATATGCAACTGAATTTGTTGCGAATAAGTGCGTGTTTACGTTTGATGTAAGTCGAAATGAAGTGGTTCTAATTAGTTTATTTTGATCCACAATGATGTAAACGCGCATATAATTAATGTATTTGTGTGAAATATGTTAGAACTAGTATATATCTAGATGATCGGACCCTAGGATGTTTTGAGATTGCCTGAATATGTAACTGAATTTTATTTGAATCGTTGCGTTCTGTTCTTGTGTTGAATGTAAGTCAAAATCAAGCGTGTCTAATTAGTTACTTTTGATCGTTAACGATGTATACACACATATAATTATCGTTTGTAACTGAAATGTTAAAGTAGCCGATATCTGGATAATATCTGAATGTGTAACTGAATATTGTGTTTATAGTTGCGTGTTTGTGTTGAATGTAAGTCGAAGCGGGGCTATGTGGTGGACGAGGCCTGCCGGTGAGGCGGGTGCGACTTCGACCAAAAAATACTTGTAAGATGTTCGCCTTTCAAAAAAAAAAAAAAAAAAAAACTAGTTACTTTTGATCACTACTGTATGTGTCTGAAAATGTTTCACAAGTTGATGATTGGACCTTCCGCTGTTTAGAGAATTGTAACTGAATATTGTGTTGTTAATCGTTGCGAATCGTTCGTGTATGCGTTGGATGTAAGTCTAAATGAAGCGGTTATAACTAGTTAATTTTGATCGATAATGTTTAATGAGTTGATTTATAGATGATCGTACCTTAGGCTGTTCTGAGAATGTGTAACTGAATAATATGCTGCGAATCGTTTTGTGTTTGTGTTGAACGTAAATCAAAAAGAAGAAAAAATAAGAGGTTTAAACAAGTTGCGTTTGGTATATCACGAAGTATTTTATGAATATACACTCGTAGATAATTTGGTTAGGATGTGTGAATCTTTTACGCAAGCGGATTCCTGGATGATCTGATGTTACGCTGCTTGGAGAGTGTTTAACTTGATATCTCGTGAATCAGTGTAGTTACTTATTTGAAGTGAAAATGTTGAAATAGTTGATTTGTAGATGATTGGATCTTAGGCTGTTTTGACAATGTTTAACCGAATAATGTGTTGTTAATAGTTGTGAATCGCTATCCGTTAGTGTTTGCGCTGAACGTAAATTGAAAAAACGGGTAACTTTTGATTGATACTGCTGTATTCCATGAGTCGTTTGTGGAATTTGTACACAAAAGGATTTATAGATGATGTGACCTTAGGCTGTTTGGAGAATGTGTAACATGATGTGTTGTGAATCGTTGTGCATTTGTCTGTTTTTATGTTGAAGGTAGATAAAAACGAATCCTAAGGAGTTACTTTTGGTAGATAATGTTGCATAATCCCATTTGTTTGGTGAAAATTTTACACAAGCTAAATCCTGGATGATCCGACCTTAGGCTGTTTGGAGAATGTGTATTAATATGATGTGAATTTTTCTGTGTTTGTGTTGAATGTAATTAAAACAGAAGATAAAGGAGAGGTTCAATTGAGTTACTTTTGATCGATAATGATGTAATTTTTGAACACAAGTAGGCAATTCCATTAGGATGTGTGAAAGTTTTACGCAAAAAGATTTCTGGGTGATCTAACGTTAGGCTGTTTGGAGAACGTCTGACCTAATTTCTCGTAAATTGGTGTGCATTTGTCTGTGTTTGAGTTGAACATAAACAGGCATATAATGATTTATAGTATAAATCACACATATATGATGGTGTATTGTATGATCACTCATATATATTTCCATTCATGTGTGAAAATTCATAATCTGACCTTATGCGGGTTGGAAAGTGTATAAACTAATATAAAATGTAAATAAACAAGAGTGTATAAGGAGTTACTTTTGGCATATAATGATGTATCATATGAATATTACTAGGAATGAATATACGAACTTGTATATCACTTGATAGTATGAGATATGATCTCTTGTGGTCTAAACTAGAACTATTTCTTTCTTTCAGGACTGAATGGAGAGAATCATTAGTGCAAGTTCTAACTAAGACAAGGGCTAAGTCTTGTTAAGTTGTTACAAACGGGTTGACAATGAATAGGGTCAAAAATTTGCAGCTTGTTACTCGGTTTCCTAAAGTCAGTTCACAAAGTTACTCTGTAGTAAACAAACAACAAAATGTTTGTCGTATTAATGATAAGACCCCGTTATTCAAGGAATCTGGTTTGGGTAAAGGGGATAATTCTCTTGCCGGAAGTTTGGTGTCAGAAAAAAAATTGTATTGGAGATCATATGGGATCTATACCTCTGGAGTGAATACGTGTCGGTCTAGAAACTATTCTATGAACTTTGTTCGGAAATTTGGGAATGCAGTACAGAATAGTACTGATTTAAGTAGAGAATTTTTAGTACAGTTGTGGGTCGCTGATGATAAACTGAAAAGGATCCGTGACAAAAGAAAACAATACTCTGTGGAGAATGAAAGCAAAGGCGAAACAGTTTTTGGCACTAAAGGTGTACGTGAAAGTTACATTTCTGGCAGCTCTGTAACTGAGGATGATTCTATCCAATATGAGATAGAACATGAAAAGTCTGCATCCGCAAGGGAGGTAAGTTGAAAACTGAAATTATTTAACCACTCAAGTATCAAGGTTAAGGTGCTTGTTTACTTAATTTGTCTTGTTTAGTCCTGATTAAAAATTACTCACTGGGTGTATAAGATAAATACAGCTTTGCATACTTTAGGATAGCCATTGTATTCAGGATGAATGATATTCATTTATTGATTCTTTCAGGCTATGATTGCGTCTCTTCTTTCAAGATCAAATCTGCTTATTACTAGAGACATAGAATGGGCCAACCTCACACTTGGTTTTGAACAGGTGAAATGTCAGAACATTGATCATCAATGATCGAATTACACCATTCCTGTTAATTATTTTCACTCTGTATGCAAAAATAAATAAANGCTCATCTGTTAGAATATTTTGATATATGATAATCTGACATTTCTCATGCTGTATGGCCAGTTGCTTCGCACGAGACGACCTTTTGTTGCTACTATAACTGATGGCTATGGTAACGAGCTGTTTAGGGTAAGACTGGTAGACATATATTTGTTTAGTCATGTCGTATGATTTTATTTTTGGCTTTACTGTCTTTTTGTACTTATTGTGTGACTGTAGATTACCTTAATGATCAATGTAGGTTCGGAGGCCCTTTTGGTGGCTAACTAGCTCGATCTATACAGAAGTAGGTGGAAAGGTATGCCAATATAACATACATTTTGAGATACAAGTTTCATGTACATGTACCGTGTTCAATTGTTGTAGTACTATTTTTAACTTCGTATTAATTCTGTATCCAGGAAATTGGTGTTGTTCATAGAAGATGGCATCTGTGGAGGAGGATTTATGATTTGTACTTGGGGTAAATTTTTTGTTTGAGGCTATTTAGTCAACTTTATGCTATATTTCTTAATAATAACTTGGTTTATTTATTTTTTACTATTATTATTATCATTAATTTTTAAAAATATTTTTTTCAGAGATGAGCAGTTTGCAGTGGTTGAGAATCCTGGATTCTGGAATTGGACATTTACTTTGAAGGGCAGAGAGGGTGAGGTGCTGGCTGAGATAGATCGTGACTGGCGAGGTTTTGGTTTTGAGGTTAGTTCTAATATTTTATATACACATTTAGTCATTTTGATGTTAAGTTAGCTTCCTAAAGATCTATAGAGCCTTATTTCCATATGTATCTCGTCCAAAATTGTCTATGAAGTATTCCAGAAATCTCTAATAAAATTTAATGAATATATAGGACCCTCTATTTTAATCACTATTGGCTAAACATCAAATATGAAATTTACTGGGCTAGAATGATTGGCAAATGTTTAAAGATCATTGATAAACATTAAACATTCTGCCTAATTACATAGCTAGAACATAGGTGAACATATTACATTATTTCTTGAGGTAGAGGATGCATTTGTAAGTTTGCTCTAATTTATAGTTTCATCTTATACATTCTTGCGGACTAGTAGTCATTTGGAATTTGAGTTAATTGCCTTGATATCCATAATTCTGTTTTGCTAAATTTCTTTTATTCCACAAGGTTCGAAAAATATATATCAAATATGTGAAAAGTTTAATATGATTAAATTTGGATGGGACATGATGAGTGATACATTCTAAATGTCTACAGTAAGCATCAAACTTATTGGCAAAACAGTTTCATATAAGATAGTTAACTGTGATACTATCATTGTTAGCTTGTAGTTTTGGTCTACCAAATGAATTGTTAAACTGCATTATGATACAAGTATAAATTTGCTTTAATAATAGTTTGCTTAGCAGTAACGCATCAAAGATTTGTACCTACATACTTTCTCTTCTTTCCTCCAAATTTTGATGACAAAATAAATTCTAATTGAAGCCCCTTGCACATTTTGGAAACCATTTTCAAGATTCAAGACAAGCACGATATTTACTATAAGTTGTATTGAACATTAAGATTCCAAAGGTTCTTAAACTATAATTGTTTTACTCGATGTATCTTTTAGATTGGATTCATTTTTAATATGTCCAGTAATCTGGTTTAAAACATAAAATGTTGACAAATGAGTAACTTGTTTAATGTATGATGCAGGTGTTTTCTGTAAGTTGTGGTGAACATGTAGATTTACTATTAAGTTAAAACTATAATTCTGATGTATTTATATGATTGGGTTCATTGCTAATAAGTCAGTTAAAGCATAAAATGGTGAAAAATGTGTAACTTGTTTGATGAATTGATGCAGGTGTTTACTGATGCTGGTCAATATGTAATCCGATTTGGAAGTTCTGGTCATGACCCCATGTCGAAATTGTCTGAAAAGGTATTCCTACAAACACTTTAAACAAGATTATTTTGGAAATATGTCTACTGAATCATTTTTTTCCTTTTTAGGTTCAAGATTTTGAGGTAGCACGTCCATTGACATTATCAGAGCGGGCTGTAACTGTTGCACTTGCTGTGTCCTTAGACAATGACTATTTTTCAAGACATGGAGGCTGGTAAATGTTTGTTTGTCAATACTCATATCTACATTTGGGCAGAGTGCGTTTTATGATGGATGTTATATTAAAACTTTAAACATAAAGCGCTATGTCTTGAACTGTAAATTAACTTCTGACTTCGGTTAAATTCTATTGCCAGGGGAATTCCTTTCATTGCAGTCGCTGAATGATTCTAGGAGTTCATTTGCTACACAATATAAATACATTGAGGAAGTGAGGACACAATATCACATTTTGAGGATAGTCATTAATACTATATCATTACAGTCTTATCAATATAGAATTTCTCTACGGTGCAGTTGGTTGCAAAAACCCAAATTAATGTGTCAATGTATATACTTGGGCAAAATATCATGTGTGGTGTTAACCTTGGTAGGAAACTGTGTACGTGGTGATTTGTATAACCCTTGGTAATTGTGATTTATTATCTACTTGAAAACTACTAAACCTGAATTACCATAAGTGGGGGATATTTTGCAAGTAGGTTTTTATTTGTCACGTCTTATATTTTGCAAGTAGATTTTTATTTGTCACGTCTTGTTTTAGACGGGCCAACTTTATGAAGTTGTGTCTGGCATCAAGAGTAAAAGAGGGCTGAAGTTTGTCATTTGTGATCAAGATGGCAAGCTCACGAATTGGACTATGAGCGTTCTCAAAAAAGAAGTTTTACAAATTTTGTGGTCATGTGTAAAAAAGTCACTAAAATTTTCATATGAACACTTTTTATTTTTTTTGCTCGAACTTATTTATAAATTAGTTACCGAGTGTTATTTTTTTTGGGAAATTCATTTATCAATTATTGGTAGACCATGACAAGTGACATAATTTATACATTTTGGATTCTCTCAATTAAGTTTAGCTCTATTTTGTATAAAACAAAAAGTTATGATATTTGATTTATGCAACTTTGATATTTTCATTTGGTACTTTCTGGGGCGGAGGGGATAGGGTGGCAAGTGGGTGACAGGCCTCCCCCAATCAACCCAGCAAGCCCATTATCATATAGTCCAAAATGTCTATTTGATAAAATATAAAAGTCGGCCCGTCCCAACTCAATATCCCTCTTTCTATCAATTCTATGCAATCTTCATGTTGTCTTTATTCCCTGATGATCATTTGCTTGTTTTAATAATTGTCTAGTGTTCTTGATGTGAGCGATTGCATATTTAATTTATACTCTTTTCTCAAATCTTTCCATATCGCAGGTATTTATTAATGACATAGAGATTAACATTGTCCTTCTCACATATTTTTCTTTATAAAAATGAAGTTGAATCGTTTTAGGTGTAATTTTGTATTTTGAATTGGTTTATGTTTTATTTTCAGATCAAAAATCGATTAGTCTATATATATATACCATTTGACCTCCCTTTTATTGTTGATAGTCGATATTTATTTATTTGATTATGATGAAAAACAACGTATCACCCAGAGGTATAGATTCCATATGATCTCAATTACAATTTTTTCTGCACAAACTTCCGGCCAGAGATTATCCTTTACCCAACCAGATTCCTTGATAACGGGGTCTATCATTAATACGACAAACATTTTGTTGTTTGTTTACTACAGAGTAACTTGTGTGAACTGACTTTAGGACCGAGTAACAAGCTGCAAATTTTTGACCTATCATTGCCAACCCGTTTGTAACAACTTAACAAGACTTAGCCTTGTCTTAGTTAGAACT
>LBNU01024916.1:125668-137557 GCA_014162995.1 Artemisia annua | reverse complement strand
ATTGAGCATCTTTCTAATTGGAGCTGTTAAAAAAATGAGTATGATGGAAACCAGTTTCATGTTAATATTTGATTGCCTGTATCCTTAATTGCTTATTACTTGTTAAGTGTTAAGGAGAGTTTGTGTATAACATTATGCTCACTTAATCACTATCAACTGCTTTGTATGTTTAATTGCTTATTACTTGTTACGTGCTAACAAAGAGTTCGTGTAGAACTAGTAGAAGTACATTAAATGATGAGCTGGTCACTTGACATTCCACAACACAATTACTCCTAATTCTAAGTTAGCAAATTAACAAACTATCAGAGATTTCAAAGTTATGATTATTAACATGTTCGTTACTTTTCTTACAAAAATTCTATGATATTTGGTTGACTTAAGGAGTTATAGGAGTCATGAGTAAGAATAGAACAATTGACTCTTTCTACAAGTGAATAGATGATGTTGTTCACGACCCGAAACCCAAACTTAAATCATGTTTTGCTATATTTCTTTGAACTATGATTTGAGGGGAAAAAAATTGGCCCCCCTAACTTGATATCCTGGCTTCGCCCCTGGTACATAGCATCGCGTTTAATTTAACATATCTCTCTGAAAACCCGTATTTCATAGGTCTTTTAACTTGTCAACGATATCTAACGTACATATACTCATGCACAACCATTGAGCATCTACTACACTTATTTCATATTCACAATCAACACTCACCAGTTTATTACGATTGACATGGTAGTCATCTTGATATAGAATTCTATTTTCCAAAAGAACGGTCGGTTTGGCTGGTTTAATGGAAATCTCTCTCTTCTCAATGTCCCGCGTTTCGGAAGTGAATGAACTAATGACGTACTTTAGTAGAAATTTGCTATTTTTGATCATGTGACGATGCAATGCCGATCTTCAAGTTCACTACTAATTCATTTGCTGGATACCACTTAAAACTTTACTAAAATTATATAACACTACAATACGCGTCAAAGAAATCTCATTACTAAAATCTAGCCACGTTAGTTAAAGCACAATTCTAAAATAAGTAAAATTTCATTTTCACTACCAAAAATGATTTAAACTTCAAAGAGAAGCTAAGGTAATAATTCATTAATTATTGTGACCATTTTATTCTCTTACATTCAATTGACAATAAATAGACATTACGTGTATTACTTGGTGATATAAACCGAGTATACTATATACTATGTACAGATAAGCTAGGCACATAGAAACAAAAGTGAAAATATTAAATTCTGCATGTAATAGAAACAAAAGCAATTCACCTGCAATTTTTAACTCCATTGCAAAAAGCTTAAATACTGAAGCTCAGCCTCTTTGAAACCACAGAACCCCACACACCCCCCAAAAAACAAATTTGTTGAAAATGATAAAAATGAGAATTATGATGTTGGTTATGATCATAGTATTTAAATTCTTTATCGGGTTTACAGAAGCACAACTAGAAGTAGGGTTTTACAATAAGGTGTGTCCAGCAGCTGAAACAGTCGTTGCTAATGTTGTGAAGGATGCAACCAAATCTGATTCTCAGACTCCTGCTGCCATGCTCAGGCTTCACTTCCATGACTGCTTTGTTGAGGTTCTCTCTCTGTATATTGCTTTGCGTGCGAAATAATATATTTTGTGAGAATGGTGAAAATAATTATTTTGATAAGAATCTTGTGTTTTATGTGTAAAGAGAAATTCATATCAAAATTTAATGTAATGGATAGAGAAAGTTTTTGCCTGATACCATATGTATAAAAATACAACTTAACATTATTACCAGCATTTAAAAGATATGTGTTGGTAATTTAACTTTTTTTTAAAGGTGAAATTATTTACAAATGCTACCATGTCATTTTGGCATTAATGAGAAATTCACAATGCAAGAGATGTCATTTTGGCATCCAATGAATAATGTATTAGTGTTTTTAAANTTTGTTTTATAATGATGAGATGTCATTTACCTTTACATCCCTAGAAACTTTGGTTTCGCAATGAGATTCATTCAATTATTTTGCAAGAAATCCCATATCTTTATCTCTACAGTTTTGTTGAAATTAATCTTGTATATTTCCAGTCTAATTGTCTCAAACATTTATATTCCTTTAAGAAATACATTGTTAATCCTATTATTTTATCTTGGGATATTCGAGTATATTTCTTATTAATTTTATCTTTTGCATCTGGACATTATTAGTTTCATTATTTCTATTCAATATTTTTCTACGTAGCTTGGTTAGCTCTTCATATATAGCCTAAAGGTTAAGCCTCAAACTAGTATGACACTTGAATAATTAGTTTCTACACCAAAATAGAATAACAAATTGCCATTTTTTTTCCTTTAAAATACTTTGATCTATTTTTATAGATTCATGTCTTGTTTACTTATCTTATATCTACAGTAATTTGCTTATTGATCCAGAGGTTATATCAATCACTTAGTTACAAGTAAGAGGACTCTAATTCATCCAGAAGGGTTGATCTTAATCCAACACTTTACGGTATCTATCTTTGAATAATCACTAATTTGATTTAATCTAGATTGGGTGTGTTCAACAATATAATGTATAATTAACTAGTTATAATAAGTGATTGATTCCACTCCATGGTGCATATTAAATAATATCTGAATATTTGGAGACCAACCAAACACTGAGCATAATCTATCGGCTTAGGGTGTTCTATGCTTATTGTGTGGGACATTTAACAGTATGGGTTGAACAACTTGGTCTTTCATTAGTTTGAGTATTATATTTAATTGTTATTGTAGATGTGTAGATTCGTTCATACACATTGGCATATGAAGCTTTAATCATACTGATATAAAACTATAGAAGTACGGTCAAAGTCTGTATGTTATTTTTTAATATTTTAGGATAGTTATTCAGCATTATGTATATTACTTGTTGTTATATTATTAAACTGCATCCTTACTAATTAATGTCGAGTATTTTTGGATCCTGTCCGCACTAATGGTCCATAAATTCTCAATCCAAATGAATTTTCGCCCTTGCGCATATCATATAATATTCGTATGGATCTACCTTATATAATAGACCTAGCATAATTTTCTTTCATTGACTCAAATAACGTCGACTATGATATGTTAACTTTGCTATACTAGTGGAAGGTCCGACCACTAGACAAGTATAAACCCCAGTATTTACGCTATGGACTGACGTTCAGCATCGCCCTAAAGAAGGATACCTCTGAAAACAACTATATTTGTCAGTGGTTGTGCCAATGGGTAGTTCATGGAAACGTGTAGATATTTTCTATTGCATCATCCTAAAAACTACTTCCAAAACATCTATACAGATGTAAGCGTGGTCTTTAATGCAGATAGATAATATTACAATCAGAATGGTGCGTAAGCTTTAATGTGAAAACGACCGACCATCACAAATGGTAATATTAGTTAGAAAAGAATTTTCATAATATTCGGCTATAGCTTGTGGTAGTTCATGGATTACGTGTACATTTCTTTAATCGAGGTGTTGGTTTCTTACTGTGGTGAGGTCGCTGATGGTGTTTATTCGAATGGTAGAATCGGGGTCAAGACTGGTTCTAGTGGAGACATTAGACGTGTATGTAAAGCTTTTAATTAACTAGTTCGAATAGAACAAGTTCTATCACTATTTACATTCACACTTATTTTTTAGTATATATTTCTTTTATATGGTATTGTATGAATGATCATATGATTTGTATATTGTATAACCTTTATGCGTAATATCTACTTATCTAGTGTTCAAAAAAGGAGTTTTTTAGTTAAACATAGCATTTTTAAAATTTATTTAACAAAATGTGTACTTCTAAACATATTTATAGAAAAAGCCTTTACATTACACCCTTCACACAAATATCCTCATTATCAAATGTCATCAATTATATGAATACCAAACTTAAACTTTTAAACTTTAATCATTATTTACAACACAGTTTAAAAGGCCACCAATTGTATTTGCCTAATTTTATACAAGAAATCAGTTAAAAAAAAAAAAAAAGAAAAAGAAAGAAAAAAAGAAAAAAAAACTATTTTCATTAAAATATTAGGCATGCTTAACAAAAATAATAAAGTAATCAACGCACACCTCAAACATATTTTCAATTCATTAGAACTCATAAAAAAATGTCATGAGGGAAGCTCGACGTCAAACGAACAGAGATTGAAAATCGGTTCCATACTTTCATGGATGACGTGTACGTAATAATAGTTTATGTGTTCTTTTATGTAATATACTTTCCTCCTTCGAGTATGATGTCGAAAAAGCCGTGCGTTGTTATTGTAGGTGAATTGATTATGGAGTTTTTGCTGACTCATAAGTATTGAGTAGTCGAAGAATGAATTAAGGTGAAGGCTCAGTGAGGGAGGCGAAGACATTCGTTGCACGACTGCAACATGATGGATACCTAATTAAGTTTGTTTAATTTCTCCTATTTCATAGGCTTTTTATTTATTTTTTTTTGAAAAAAAGGGACAAAGCCCCGGCAAATATATTAACCAAACAAAACTACACACAAAACTAGCTATGGACAACCCCATAGTAGTTATAGTATCATGTCATGCCCAAAACATGCTTTGGGAACAATTCTAAGAAACAACAAATACTACACTGTCTAAGCTTATTACAAATCAAAGGACACACAATACAATAAATCTTCCAATGCATCTCAATAGTCTTCCAACACCACTCCAACCTAGGCACCCTCATCATAAAGTCAACAATCATCACATCGACCATCTTCAAACCAGGATGAACCACAAAAGACAGAGCAAAAGAGTATTCCAGGACAGCAGCAACCAAATTCAAAAATATGAGCCTAGATCTTGCCCAAAGGGAACTAATACAGAAACCAGCCCATAAGATCAAGACACCATCCAGCAGAAAACATGACCCATGCCAAGAAATACTCCAAACCAATGTAGACCCAGGCCAATCCATAAGAATTCTTGGCACAACTAAATTCACCAAATCACCATGCCTTACACACTCCATATCAGCAATAAAAAACCACTTCCCTTTGTCATAATGGATAATCACCAGGTGAATAGACATATAATCCATAATAACCATATCACAACTACAAGAACAAAGGGACATAGAAACAAGCATATAACCCTCAAAATAGACAAGCCACCACTCAACAGCAATCAACAGAAACTTACAAGAGGAAAAAGAAGCCCAAATAAAATCACTCTGAGTAACCAAAGACCAGACATTCCAGCACAAATTCGACATTTTAACATCTAGATTCCCTTCCCAAATTGCCATGTATCACCTGGAACTTCCATAAACTAGCAGCTTCAAGAGATTGCTTAGATTTCTTAATCTTTAAGCTTAACAGCCTAAGTCTAACAAGATCTCTAATACTACTAGAAATGTCATCAGCACTCCTAGCACTCCTATGGAATAATCTATTATTCCTTTCAATCCATAAGGAATGCACAGTAGCTCCAATAACTAGTCTTTGAATGATACTCCAAATAGGTCCCTTAACGTATCAGAAACAAGATCAATAACAGCAAAAAGATTATCCGGGGCAACATCAAACTTCATAAGTCCCTTAAAATAATTCCACACTTTCAGGGAAAAAAACACACCCAAAAAATAAGTGATCATGGTCATCTTTAACAGCGTTGCAAAGAGGACACTTTAAATCATCAATCTTATTCCAAATAGCCACCTTATCTTGAGTATTCAATCTTTTATTTATGGCAAGCCATAGAATAAAAGCATGCCTAGGAATATTTTGACTAAGCCAAACCATCTTATACCAAGGTACAGTAGGTTGAGGAGTAGATAAATCAGTCCAAGCAGCCTTAACAGAAAAAGAACATACCTTATCATTCCTAGTCTTCCAAAGAGCTATATCCAGACTTCTCTTTAAATAACAATGGAGGAGGAAGATGGAAAAGGAACTCAAATTTAGTCTTCCAACATTCAGGCCATTTCCACTCACCGTTACAAACAATATCAGCAATTTTGCAAGAAAGGGATAGACCAGCTTCAAAGATATCCCTATTAGAGATAAATTGGCATAAAGGGCCTAAGAAAGACCAATTATCAAACCACACGGAAGTATTCCTCCCATTCCCAATCCTAATAACAATATGACTTCTAACCACTTCTCTATACAACAAGATCTTCTTCCAGCTCCACACAGACATCATTTAAGATAGGAATATCCCAGAAGTTCCTCACAGCAGATCTTCTATCAACCAACCTATAAGCATTCACCCATTTCACCCACAAGGATTCTTTATTAGACACAATATTCCATATATGTTTAGACATCAAAGCCACATTCCACAACTGAAGAGACTTGATACCTAACCCACCCTGCTCTTTCAACCTACATACATCTTTCCATTTCACTTTAGCTTTACCCCTAAGAGACTCACCTTGGGACCATAAAAACAGCCTCATAAGCTTTTCAATCTCATACGCAACAAATTTAGGCAGGATGAACACAGAAGACCAATAAACCTGAACGGAACTAACCACAGATTTTAACAGCTGAAGTCTGCCTGCAAATGATAGAGATTTGTTCTTCCAGTTATGCAATTTCATTTTCACTTTGTCAATAAGGGGGGCACAATGATGCTTGCAAAGTCTTGAGGAAATAAGAGGAACACCCAAATATTTGATTGGGAGGGAACCGACAGGAAAAGGCATTATTTCCAGAATAGAAGACTTAACATGATCAGGAACATTTCCAAAAAACACAAGACTTTTCTCCATACTAGGCTTTAAACCAGACATTCGGCTAAATTCTTCCAGAGCAGTCTTAACAACAGAAATAGACTTAATATCTCCATGAGTGAAAATCATGAGGTCATCCGCAAAACAAAGGTGAGTAAGATTCACTTTACCACATCTCCAATGAAACTTGAAATTACTGTTGTCCTGAATCTTCTGCTTGATTAATAAGGTAAGAACTTCCATAATTAGAGTGAAAAGATATGGGGATAAGGGATCACCTTCCCTTAAACCTCTCATGCCTTTAAAATAACCACAATGATCACCATTCATATTAACAGTAAAAGAAGGGGAAGTCATGCAACTCATAATCCAGTTAATCATTTTCCAAGGGAAACCAAAATGGACAAGACACTGCCTAAGAAAACCCCAATCCACAGCTTCATAGGCTTTAAGAATGTCAATTTTAAAGGCTACCTTAGAAAGACCACTCTTTCTGCGATAATTTCTCATCAGCTCTTAGGAAAGCAATATGTTATCACTGATTTGCCGAGAAGGAATAAAAGCACTTTGACAGTCATCAACCAATGAGTTTAAGACCCCTTTAATTCTATTAGCAATAATGTTGCTAATACACTTATACACCACATTACAACCAGAGACGGGCCTAAAATCATATACTTTTTTAGGAGTATTTGATTTATGAACTAAGGTAATAACAGTAGAATTGATCTCCTTGAGAAGTTTACCATTAGCAAAGAAATCAAGGATAGCTTTAGAAAACTCATCACCCACAATAGACCATGCAGCTTTAAAGAATTAAGACGAGAAACCAGGCTTTTTATTTTTGTTAATAAAATACATGAATTAATATCATTTGCTAAATATTTTTAGACGTACATAGTTTGTTAGATAAGTTTTGAAAATACAACAGTCAAACAAAAAAATCTTCAAAAAAGTAATATCTACTTATCTAGTTATAATATCCACTTTAGTTGAATGTATTAGTCATTAGTTAAAGAGTAATACGATATTACTAATTCATGGCACTTTAGTGGACTTACCTTGTGCGACAGATCCAAAAAACGAAGTAAAATAAAAAATAATAAATAAATAAATAAATAAACCCTATAGAAAATAACTGAAAAACTAGCAAGGAGCTACAATATACAAAACAATTAAAACCAACCATCGATCAAAATAGTAGACACCTAAAGCGATAGAAGTATGTTCAATATTGAAATTATTATTCATATCACTATTAAACTGTGTATTTTGATAGACATTCAAGTAGATAAAATCAATTAGTTGTATAGAACCGTGATCTAAGGGTAATTGCCTCTTACTCCAGGAGATGTAACCCTGGGGATCAAAAGAATTCTAGGCACAAATTAAAAAACTATTATATAGTAAACTAATAAGGCCTAGTTATAGTACTCATAGTTCGCCAGCCTTTTTAGTAAGAAAATATGCTGAGATAGCAAGACGCAAAGCGAGAATGGTACAAATTATAAAATATTAAACGAAAATATAGTATTTGATGGGTATTTTTTTTACAACATAAAGGAAGTTTGATAAATTGGACTAGAAATAAAAAGATATTTTTCTAAACTCAACTGTAAAAGTGGTTTTTGGCAAATAAAAATGCATCCTGATAGTATAGCCTACACTGCATTTGCAAGATGCGTGTATTTCTCCACAAGATGACTAAGCTACACAAGACACGCATGTTAAGGTTTAAATACCACATGTCAAAGACTTGAAGAGCAAGTGTAAGGAGCTGAAGTAAATGAGCTTAGCTAGTTGTAGTATGAATACAGGTTGTATTGAAATAAAGAAGGCATTGTTCCTTCCATGCACTTGTAATTTTCCTTCCATGCATTTACATTTCCCATGCACTTCCACATCTAGCTTGTAATATTTTCCACTATGAATAAATAAAAATCTTTACTTTCATTATAGTCTCCTGGAGTTATACACCTTATTATGTTTATTTCACTCTTATCCAAATGATACATCAAATAGAATCAATATATGTCTACCGTACGCCTACCATAAGAAACGAAATTAGGTTGTGCTGAATATTATTGAAGGAGCCACAAAAAACGTCACCCATCTCACAAGGATAGGTTGGGGTTAAGATACTCTATTAAGAAGTTTAGTGGTGTGACCCGGTAATATTATGGTCAAAAAGGCAGGCATGTACGTAAGTGTGTTGGACTCGTCTTTTAGATAATTTTGAAATAATCTTAACTAGTGTTATAATTCTAAGTTATTATAAGGATTGTTTTCTTAAAACAAAAGTTTTTAAAAGTTATTTAATCTAAGTTCTTTATATTACATATATTTTTAAAATGATAAGTTTTATATGTTTAAATGATGTTTATACATGTTATATTTGTTTTTATATTGTTTATACCTTTAATTTAAGGACTTAATTATGTGAAACATTGATATAGTATCAATTAATGAATTTGATTACATGTTTAAATATTTAAACGGGAATTTATTAGATTGAACGATTTTGAACCGACAAAACTGTTAGAAAATTTAGTGCACTTGAAGGATTAATTCACACCTGGTAATGGGTTTGGAGGTACGGAGTGTACACTCATTTGGTCACTGAATTCCTTGACTCAATAGTGGTTATGATAGTTGAATCTGCTGCTAGTAGTAAACTAAAGTACTGCTTGATCAAAGTGTTGCTTGATCAAAGTACTGCTTGATCAAAGTACTGCTTGATCAAAGTACTGCTTGATCAAAGTACTGATTGTTCAAAGTACTGCTTCATTATTATGGAAAGTACTGCTACGTTTTAACCACTGATCCCTACTATTATGGAATGTATTATGTTATAATTAATGGGCCGTTAATTATACATAATTCCTTGGGCTAGGGTTTGAGTATTCTCTATTATAAATAGAGGTCATAACACATCTGCATGATACGATCAACACAAAAACCCTAAACACTTGAATACACTTCTGTTCTTGATTTGTGCCTAAAACAAGAACATCACTTGGTCTTATCCCATAGAGATATTCGTGTAACCCAGGCATAGGGTCGAATAGTTTCTATTGGAAAGTGCTACCACGATTTCAAGTGAATATCCGGTACTTCATTGATTATCTTAACCCTAATCTGGGAACACAGAAACACATAATTACCAACAATCAATAGAAACTATTAGTGATAATCAATGGCTGTTGTTATGAGACATATGGCTGCTAACTTTTCCAAGCTGGAAAAGTTTGAAGGTGTTGATTTTAGAAGATGGCAAAAGAAGATGCAATTCTTGTTGACAAGCATGAATGTGGTGTCTGTTCTCACATCTACTATTCCTGAAG
Organism: Artemisia annua; assembly: GCA_014162995.1. Lineage (NCBI taxonomy): Eukaryota > Viridiplantae > Streptophyta > Magnoliopsida > Asterales > Asteraceae > Artemisia > Artemisia annua. The sequence goes on along the minus strand of LBNU01024916.1, from coordinate 127,512 downwards.
ATTATGGGGATGATGCTACCATGGAACAGATGAGAGCAAGAAGCAAGTGGGAGAATGATGATTATGTCTGCAAAGGTTTAATCCTCAATGGTATGTCTGATTCACTCTTTGATATTTATCAGAATGTTGAGTCTTCTAAAGAACTTATGGGATTCCTTGGAGGCAAGTATATGCTGAGGAGTGCATCAAGTAAAGAATTCCTTGTAAGTTAATTTAACAATTACAAAATGCGTGATTCGTAGACCGTCATGAACGAATACAATGAACTCTTAGTAATACTTGGTCGATTCACCACAACAACAAAGAAACATTGAATGAGGCTATTTCAAGTCTCTTTATCATCGATAAAATTACCTCCTCTGAAAATTTCAAGCATATGCTTATAGCATAAAGAAGGAGGAGTTAAACTCTGTTGAAGTTGGGCAGTCACTTAGCGCATTAAGAATCACTCAAAGCACAAGAAATGACAAGCAAAAAGTAGCAAGCTACTGGATCCATCAGTGTCAATTGTGGTGGAGCATAACAACTCCTCCAGGAACAATGACCAAACAAGGCAAGCGTTAAACATCATGATAAACAGCCAAAGATGATCTTACAAGAGAATCTAAAGTTTACTTGTTGGAAGTGTGGGAAATCCTGGACACTCAGAAAAGATTGCAAGGGTGGCGGTAAAGTTGGAAACAAATCCAATGATCAGCACAAGTGGAGAAAGTGGTAATCACCAATCTTGGAAAGGTCAGAATATGTTTAATAAGTCTTTGGAATTTTATACGTTTACAATATATCTGAAGTTTACTTTGGCAGTATGATGATGTCTGCTTGGTGGGTGACTCTGAGGCAACAATTCATGTGTGTAAAGATAGAAGCTGGTTCAGTTTAGTAAGAACATATGAGTCAATGAATGATGGTTCTATTCTTTCATATGGGAAACGAGTCAACTGCCCTGGTGCATGGAAAAGGATGTGTGGATTGAAGTTCATTATTCTGAAGAGATTGTTTCTTTGATTAATGTATTAACCATCCATAGTACATCCCCAACTTGCGAGTGCCATTAGAAAAATTCTCTTCACGGTTTAACACCTAGTAAGTGTGTGGAATAATTGGGATTATAAACAAGTGATTGAATGGGCGGATATAAGTATCTGAATTTGTCAAATTAAACATATGGAGTGGTGATATTAATTATTTAGTTGCATAATTCTGAAGTAAAAAATCAAAATTTGTCAAGGAACACTTTGTGAAGTAATATGATTCATGAATAAATTTGTAATCCACAATAAATAATTCTGACATTAATATAGTCAACCACTAAAATCAAATGATTACAAAATAATATTCCCTTTATAAGCATTCTTGTAACTCCAGTATTGGACAAATTCTAACAACTTGTAAAGAATGCAATAATATTGATCCAAGGCCACGAAATTAATTCCCTCCAGCCAATATTGACCGAAAATGGCACAACATCAAAAAAGTGTACCATATCTATGTATTGAAATTAGATTCTATATAAAACTTTAACTAAGAAAAACCAACTATTCAAAATATGACACATAAACGTGAAACTAAACTGTTAAGAAACCTGCCATCTATAGTGAATCTATTGTGATATCCCTTCATGTACCTACTCCCATAATTATCGAGTCGGCAAATGAAAAAATTAAACATAATGAATATATTGCTTTTATTTGGATAGATGCTTCTGATAAAGGTTTATTGAAATATTGTATAACATATTTTTCCGTCCCTATCGAAGAAAAACCCTACCTTACAGAGATGAAGAAAGAACTCTAGTAACTATTAACAATATTATATTAGTATATTTAAAAACTGAAAGTATGAAA
>LBNU01024916.1:34903-124255 GCA_014162995.1 Artemisia annua | reverse complement strand
TTCACTTCTTAATGGTTAATTTCTTTGAAAAAGTGCTAAGCAGGAGCATGATTAAAGATGAACCACCTATGTAAATGTTGAAGTTTTTCCGCTTCAGGAAGCTTTGGACTTTTAGCTTTTACAACATTTATCAATTGGATATAGACACATGGCTTGTAATAGTGTCAGGAGTATTTAAGTGTTTGAAAACTTGTGTGTATTTATCTTCAGGTATTCAAATGGGTTGATGGGTTCAATTCTTTAGAACACCCTAATTCTCGAATATTTGAACGTATATGTACTAATGTGGAAATTCAATCCTCAGGATATTTTCATTTATGCACTTGTTTTGTTTTTGTTTATTTTTCATGCAAAGGAAGTGAACTAAATTTGGGGAGGATTGTTGGAAAATTTAGTGCACTTGAAGGATTAATTCACACCTGGTAATGGGTTTGGAGGTACGGAGTGTACACTCATTTGGTCACTGAATTCCTTGACTCAATAGTGGTTATGATAGTTGAATCTGCTGCTAGTAGTAAACTAAAGTACTGCTTGATCAAAGTGTTGCTTGATCAAAGTGTTGCTTGATCAAAGTATTGCTTGATCAAAGTGTTGCTTGATCAAAGTACTGCTTGATCAAAGTATTGCTTGATCAAAGTGTTGCTTGATCAAAGTACTGCTTGATCAAAGTATTGATTGTTCAAAGTACTGCTTCATTATTATGGAAAGTACTGCTACGTTTTAACCACTGATCCCTACTATTATGGAATGTATTATGTTATAAGTAATGGGCCATTAATTATACATAATTCCATGGGCTAGGGTTTGAGTATTCTCTATTATAAATACTGTTAGAACTGATTCATAGTGATCTATGTGATTTGCATGCTACTCCCTCTTTGGGGAATAAGAAATACTTTGTAACTTTTATTGATGATGCTTCTAGGTTTTGATATGTTTATTTGTTACATACTAAGGATGAAGCATTAGATAAATTTAAAGTATTTAAAACTGAAGTTGAATTGCAACAAAGGTCTCTAATCAAAAGATTTAGGACTGATAGGGGAGGTGAGTACATGGATACTCTGTATTTTCAGTCTGTTGGTATAATCCATGAAACGACTGCTCCCTATACTCCTCAGCAAAATGGTATTTCTGAAAGGAAAAACAGGGTGCTAAAGGAGATGGTTAATTCCATGTTGTCCTATTCAGGGCTGAGTCAAGGGTTCTGGGGTGAAGCTATGTTAACAGCTTGCTATTTACTAAATAGAGTTCCCAACAAAAGGAACAAGGTTACCCCTTATGAACTCTGGACTAAAAGAAAACCCAACCTGAACTTTCTCAGGGTTTGGGGTTGTAGGGCTGTTGTAAGACTCGTTGATCCAAAGCAGAAAACTTTGGGTGAAAGAGGCATTGAATGCATCTTTGTTGGATATGCTGAGCATTCCAAGGCATATAGGTTCTATGTTATTGAACCTAATGAATCTGTTTCAATTAACTCTATAATTGAATCAAGGGATGCACTCTTTGATGAGAATAGATTTTCATCAGTCCCTAGACCAAGTCAAAGGATTCCAGATGGAACCAATGATACTGGTGTTTCAGAGATCCCTAATGAGGTTTCTGATGAGGTTGTAGAACAACAACCTGAACCTGAGCTCAGAAGAAGCAAAAGGGTTAGGACTCCAAAGTCATTTGGACCTGATTTTCAATTATACTTAATTGAAGGTACAAGGAGTGAGGTCTCTGACCAATACTCCTATTGCTTCATTGTTGAGGATGATCCCAAAACATTTGAAGAAGCAATGAAGTCCCAGGATGTTGCTTTCTGGAAAGAAGCAATTAATGATGAGATGAACTCCATCATGGGCAATAACACTTATGTGTTAACTGATCTACCACCTGGTTGCACACCTTTAGGTTGCAAATGGATTTTTAAAAAGAAAATGAAGGTAGATGGAACTGTTGAAAAGTTCAAGGCAAGATTAGTTATTCAGGGCTTTAAACAAAAGTCAGGAATAGACTATTTTGATACTTATGCCCCTGTGGCTCGTATCAGTACCATAAGATTGCTAATTGCTTTGGCATCAATTCACAATCTGATTATTCATCAGATGGATGTGAAGACAGCTTTCTTGAATGGTGATTTAGATGAGGAAGTTTACATGAAACAACCTCAGGGCTTCATCATGCCTGGCAATGAAAACAAGGTGTGTAAACTGATTAAGTCTCTTTATGGACTAAAACAGGCACCTAAGCAATGGCATCAAAAATTTGATGAAGTGGTTTTGTCTAGTGGTTATTCACTTAACCAGGCTGACAAATGTGTATATAGCAAATTTGATGAATCTGGTAAAGGAGTCATCATTTGTCTATATGTTGATGACATGTTGATCTTTGGCACTGACCAAAATCAAGTTGATCTTACAAAAGAATTTTTGTCATCAAAGTTCTCCATGAAGGATATGGGGGAGGCAGATGTTATCCTTGGTATTAGGATTAAACATGAAAGTAACAAGATTTCTATCTCACAGTCTCATTACATTGAGAAGGTGTTAAAGAAATTTAATTACTTTGATTGTACTCCAGTGAGTACTCCTATGGATACAAGTGAGAAGCTAATGCCTAATACTGGCAAAGCTGTATCTCAACTTGAGTATTCTAGGGTAATTGGCTGCTTGATGTATGCCATGACTTGTACTAGACCTGATATTGCTTTTGCAGTGGGTAAACTGAGCAGGTATACTAGTAATCCTAGTGCTCATCACTGGCAAGCAATTCAGAGGGTCTTTAAGTATTTGAAAAGAACTATGGATTATAGTCTTTCATATACTGGTTATCCTTCAGTGTTGGAAGGATACACTGATGCAAGTTGGATCAGTAACACTGAAGATAATTCATCTACCAGTGGCTGGGTATTCCTACTTGGTGGAGGTGCAATTTCTTGGGCATCCAAGAAACAAACTTGCATTACCAGTTCAACCATGGAATCTGAATTTGTGGCTTTAGCTGCTGCTGGTAAAGAAGCTGAATGGTTGAGAAACCTGCTTCTTGAGATTCCATTGTGGCCTAAACCTATAGCACCTATTTCTATCCGTTGTGATAGTGCTGCTACATTGGCAAAGGCTTATAGCCAGATGTACAATGGGAAGTCTAGACACTTAGGTGTCAGGCATAGCATGATTCGTGAGCTCATCATGAATGGGGTGGTATCTATAGAGTTTGTTAGATCTCAACAAAACTTAGCTGATCACTTGACGAAGGGTTTGGCTAGAGACTTGGTTTTAAAGTCTGCTACAGGGATGGGTTTAAGTCCTACTTAGTCACTGAATGCAAAGATACCCAACTCCCTTCTAAGGAAACTTGGAAGCTGAGTTCAATGTGGAAAGCTGAACATTTTGTGGACTGAAGCACATGTTTTATATTACATCCCAAGGTTGTGCTTGTTACCTGCTGGAAAGGAGGATGAAGTCTTCACTTCTTAATGGTTATTTTCTTTGACAAAGTGCTGAGCAGGAGCATGATTAAAAGATGAACCACCTATGTAAATGTTGAAGTTTTGCCGCTTCAGGAAGCTTTGGACTTTTAGCTTTTACAACATTTATGAATTGGATATGGACACATGGCTTGTAATAGTGTCAGGAGTATTTAAGTGTTTGAAAACTTGTGTGTATTTATCTTCAGGTATTCAAATGGGTTGAAGGGTTCAATTCTTAGAACACCCTGATTCTCGAATATTTGAACGTATATGTACTAATGTGGAAATTCAATCCTCAGGATATTTTCATTTATGCACTTGTTTTGTTTTATGTTTATTTTTTCATGCAAAGGAAGTGAACTAAATTTGGGGAGGATTGTTGGAAAATTTAGTGCACTTGAGGGATGAGTTCACACCTGGTAATGGGTTTGGAGGTACGGAGTGTACACCCATTTGGTCCATGAACACCCTGACTCAATTGTGGTTATACTAGTAGACTCTACTGCTAGACTCTGCTGCTAGACTCTACTGCTCTGCTGCTAGACTCTACTTCTGACTCTGCTGCTGATTCAAAGTACTGCTGATTCAAAGTACTGCTGATGCAAAGTACTGATGATTCAAAGTGCTGCTCGTTTTAACCACTGAATCCTACTATTATGGAAAGTATTATGTTATAATTAATGGGCCGTTAATTATACATAATTCCATGGGCTAGGGTTTGAGTAAACTCTATTATAAATAGAGGTCACAACATTCTGCATGAATACGATCAACACAAACCCTAAACACTTGAATACGCTTCTGTTCTTGATTTGTGCCTAAAACAAGAACATCACTTGGTCTTATCCCATAGAGATATTCGTGTAACCCAGGCATAGGGTCGAATAGTTTCTATTGGAAAGTGATACCACGATTTCAAGTGAATATCCGGTACTTCATTGATTATCTTAACCCTAATCTGGGAACACAGAAACACATAATTACCAACAAAAACATATCAGCTACTACTAATGGTACCAGAGCCATTGAAACTTTTTCACCCGGGGGGGGGGATATTGATTTAGATAGGATGTTGGCTTTAAACTTACACTTTGTCGAAAATTTAGTTTTACTTTTGAGGAAACACAAATATATATTCCGAATACTAATATTAATACAAACTTAATTGAAGACTTAAACGATATGATTAAAGATATAATTAGAGATTAGTAACAATCACGCTATAAGACCAGGCCATGTGATCAAATAAAAGATATTTTAAAATAATGATATTTTCTAAAATTCAAGATAAGTTGAAGTTCTCAAAGTTGCAAGATATGTGTATTTCTCCACAAGATGACTAAGCTACACAAGACACACATGTCAAGTCTTAAATACCACATGTCAAAGACTTGAAGACCAGGTGTAAGGAGCTGAAGTGAAGGAGCTTAGCTAGTTGTAGTATAAATAGAGGTTATATTGAAATAAATAAGGTATCGTTCTTTCCATGCACTTGTAATTTTCCTTCTATGCATTTACATTTCACATGCACTTCCATATCAACATTGCAATATTTTCTACAATGAATAAAAAAATAAGTCTTTACTTTCCTTATAATCTCCTGGAGTTATACACCTTGTTATGTTTATTTCACTCTTATCCAAATGATACCTGCAACTGAATCAATATATGTCTAATGTACGCCTACCGTAGGAGACGAAATTAGGTTGTGCTAAGTATTATTGAAGGAGCCACAAAAGAAGTCACCCATCTCACAAAGATAGGTTGGGGTTCAGATACTCTATTAAGAAGTCTAGTGGTATGACCCGGTAATAATTTGGTCAAAAAGGCAGACAGATACGGAAGCATGTTGGACTCGTCTTTTAGGTAGTTTTGAAATAATCTTAACTAGTGGTATACTTCTTAGTTATTATAAGGATTGTTTTCTTAAACAAAAGTTTTAAAAATTTGTTTAATCTAAGTTCAAAATTTATATTACATGTATGTTTACAATGATAAGTTTTCTATGTTTAATATACTTGTTGTATATGTTTTTACCTTTAATTTAATGACTTAATTATGTGAAATATTGATATAGTATCAATTAATGAATTTGATTACATGTTTAAATATTTAAAAGAGAATTTATTAGATTTAACGATTTTGAAACGACAAAATATATCAACTAATACTAATGGTATCAGAGCATTTGAAACTTTTTTCACCAGGTGGGGTGGATATTGATTTAGATAGGATGTTGGCTTAAACTTAAACTTTGTCAAACATTCGGTTTTACTTTTTGAGAAAACATAAATAAATATTCTGAATAATAATATTAATACAACCTTAATTGAAGACTTAAAATATATGATTAAAGATATAATTAGAGATTAGTGATAATCACTATAAGGCCAGTCCATGTAATCAAATAAAAGATATTTCAAAATAATAATGTTATCTAAAATTCAAGATAAGTTGAAGTTCCCAAAGTTGCAAGATATGTGTATTTCTCCATAAGATGATTAAGCTACACAAAACACATATGTCAAGGCTTAAATACCACATGTCAGTGACTTGATGAACATGTGTAAGGAGCTGAAGTGAAGGAGCTTACCTAGTTGTTGTATAAATAGAGGTTGTATTGAAACAAAGAAGGCATCGTTCCTTCCATGCACTTGTAATTTTCCTTCCATGCATTCACATTTTTCATGCACTTTTATATCAACTTTGCAATATTTTCTGCTATGAATAAATAAAAGTCTTTACTTTCCTTGTAATCTCCTGGGGTTATACACCTTGTTATGTTTATTTCACTCTTATCCAAATGATACCTCCAACTGAATCAGTATATATCTACCGTATGCCTACCATAGGAAACGAAATTAGGTTGTGCTGAATATTATTGAAAGTGCCATAAAAGAAGTCACCCATCTCTCAAGGATTGACTGGGGTTGAGATACTCTATTAAGAAGTCTACTAGTGTGACCCGGTAAAAAGGCAGACAGATACAGAAACATGTTGGACTTGTCTTTTAGGTAATTTTGAAATAATCTTAACTAGTGTTATAATTCTTGGTTATTATAAGGTTTGTTTTCTTAAAATATAAGTTTTAAAAGTTATTTAATCTAAGTTCAAAAATTGGTATTACATATACGTGTAAAATGATAAATTTTATATATTTAATATGATGTTTATGCATGGTATATATATTCTTATATGTATACCTTTAAGGGCCCGTTTGTTTTGAGGGTTTTGGGCTTAAGGATGGGATATTTGGTTGAAGGGCATTGGTTTTGGATACAAGATTGAAACCAAATATTTCACTTTCCGGAAAACCCGCCAAGCCAACCTCTCTGTCTGACATTAGTACTTTTCTTTCTCTTTCAAACAAAAATCATCTCTATCCTTTTTCTTCTTGATCAAAATCCCATCAATATTTCTTGATGATTACACTATTAGAATTCTCTTAATCAACAGGTAATCACTAAAGCCCTAAATTTTTTTGGTGTAGATTGAGTAGTTTTTGAAATAAATTAAGTGATAACCAGCAGACAATAACTCTTAATTAATTTAAATTATCTTTGTTCTTGCCTTTATTTTTGTATGCAATTTTTGTTTCGAGAGAGATTGTTAATAGCCCATTGTTCTTGCATGTTAATAGCCCCCTTTGATGAAATCTCATTTTATACTCTATTTTGAAATTTGTAGTAAATTAGTGCTCTTTTTCTTTTCTTTTTTTTTTCTTTTTTTTGAGTTAATTGCATAAATCGTCCCTGAACTTTGGTCAGATTGCATGTTTCATCCCAACCGTTTCGAAAGTGCAGAAACCGTCCCTGTGGGAAACCTTTGAGCAAATTTTGGTCCCTGGTTTTAACCGGCGTTAAGTGGATTTCGTTAGAATTTACACGTTAGCCCCTTTGTCTCGCGACAGTTGCAGCGTCCATCCTTTAACTAACGGTCGTTTATAATTTTATATTTTCCATTTCTTTAAAGTTTTTTGATTTTCATATATATTTTTATAAAAAAAAATACACGTTTTATATACGTATTTATATATGTTTTTAAATACGTTTTTATATACGTTTTTAAATAGTTTTTATATACTTTTTTATACATTTTTATATACGTTATTACAAAAACGTTCTTATATACTTATTTATATGTTTTTATATAAGATTTTGTATACGGTTTTTTTTGTTATATGCGTTATTAGAAAAACGTTCTTATATACCTTTTTTATACATTTTTTTATATACGTTATTAGAAAAATGTTCTTATCATACGTTTTTATACACGTTATCATATACTTTTTTATCATTTTTATATAAATTTTTGTATACATTTTTGTATATGTTATTATAGACATTTTTGTATACGTTATTATATACGTTTTTATATACTTTTTAGTTTTTATATATTTTTTATATATGTTTTCATATACGTTACTACAGAAACGTTCTTATACACACTTTTATATACGTTTTTATACAGGTTATTATATACTTTTTATATACGTCTTTATAAATGTTATTATAGGCGTTTTGTATACATTATTATAGATGTTTTTTTATACGTTATTATATACTTTTTATACGTTTTTATACAAGTTTTGTATACATTTTTGTATATGCTATTATATACCTTTTTGTATATGTTTTTATATACATTTTTATATACTTTTTAAATGTGTTTTTATATACGTTATTACAAAAAAGTATATAATAACGTATACAAAAACGTCTATAATAACGTATATAAAAAGTATATAATAACGTATTTAAAAACATATATAAAAACGTATACAAAAATGTATAAAAAAACTTATATAAAAACGTATAAAAAAAGTATATAATAACGTGTATAAAAAGGTATGATAAGAACGTTTTTGTAATAACGTATATAAAAAAATGTATAAAAACGTATATAAGAACGTTTTTGTAATAACATATATAACAAAGAAAAACGTATACAAAAGTGTATATAAAAACGCATAAATAAGTATATAAGAACGTTTTTATAATAACGTATATAAAAAGTATATAAAAACTACTTAAAAACGTATTTAAAAACATATTTACATACGTATATAAAAGAGTATAAAAACGTATATAAAACGTGTTTTTTTTATATAAAAACATATATATATATAAATCAAAAAAACTTTAAAGAAATCGAAAATATAAAATTATAAACGGCCTTTAGTTAAAGGCCGGACGCTACAACCGTCGCGAGCCAAAGGGGCTAACGTGTAAATTCTAACGAAATCCACTTAACGCCGGTTTAAAGCAGGGACCAAAATTTGCTCAAAGGTTTCCCACAGGGACGGTTTCTGCACTTTCGAAATGGTTATGACGAAACATGCAATCTGGCCAAAGTTCAAGGACAATTTATGCAATTAACTCTTTTTTTTAATAGAACTTGAGGTTGTTAATTAATTTATTAATTTGGCTTTCATGTTTCATAAAAAAATGTTTTTTTTCCCTTTCATAACAATAGTGTTTTTAAAAGAAAATGACTTTTTCTTTTATATATGTTTTCATGTAGAAGAAAATGACACGTACTCCCATCAGCAGCAGGCAACGCCGTGCCCTTCATATCGTTGAGATTATGAATTCACTTGTTANATGTTTTTATAAAAAAAAAATACGTTTTATATACGTATTTATATATGTTTTTAAATAAGTTTTTATATACGTTTTTAAATAGTTTTTATATACTTTTTTATACATTTTTATATACGTTATTACAAAAACGTTCTTATATACTTATTTATACGTTTTTATATAAGATTTTGTATACGGTTTTTTTTTGTTATATGCGTTATTAGAAATTTTATACATTTTTTACATACGTTATTACAAAAATGTTCTTATCATACGTTTTTATACACGTTATCATATACTTTTTTATCATTTTTATATAAATTTTTGTATACATTTTTGTATATGTTATTATAGACATTTTTGTATACGTTATTATATACGTTTTTATATACTTTTTAGTTTTTATATATTTTTTATATATTTTTTTATATACGTTACTACAGAAACGTTCTTATACACACTTTTATATACGTTTTTATACAGGTTATTATATACTTTTTATATACGTCTTTATAAATGTTATTATAGGCGTTTTTGTATACGTTATTATAGATGTTTTTTTATACGTTATTATATACTTTTTATACGTTTTTATACAAGTTTTGTATACATTTTTGTATATGCTATTATATACCTTTTTGTATATGTTTTTATATACATTTTTATATACTTTTTAAATGTGTTTTTATATACGTTATTACAAAAAAAGTATATAATAACGTATACAAAAACGTCTATAATAACGTATATAAAAAGTATATAATAACGTATTTAAAAACATATATAAAAACGTATACAAAAATGTATACAAAAACTTATATAAAAACGTATAAAAAAAGTATATAATAACGTGTATAAAAAGGTATGATAAGAACGTTTTTGTAATAACGTATATAAAATGTAATAACATATATAACAAAGAAAAACGTATACAAAAGTGTATATAAAAACGCATAAATAAGTATATAAGAACGTTTTTATAATAACGTATATAAAAAGTATATAAAAACTACTTAAAAACGTATTTAAAAAAATATTTACATACGTATATAAAAGAGTATAAAAACGTATATAAAACGTGTTTTTTTTATATAAAAACATATATATAAAAATCAAAAAAACTTTAAAGAAATTGAAAATATAAAATTATAAACGGCCTTCAGTTAAAGGCCGGACGCTGCAACCGTCGCGAGCCAAAGGGGCTAACGTGTAAATTCTAACGAAATCCACTTAACGCCGGTTTAAAGCAGGGACCAAAATTTGCTCAAAGGTTTCCCACATGGACGGTTTCTGCACTTTCGAAATAGTTATGACGAAACATGCAATCTGGCCAAAGTTCAGGGACAATTTATGCAATTAACTCTTTTTTTTAATAGAACTTGAGGTTGTTAATTAATTTATTAATTTGGCTTTCATGTTTCATAAAAAAAATGTTTTTTTTCCCTTTCAAAACAATAGTGTCTTTAAAAGAAAATGACTTTTTCTTTTATATATGTTTTCATGTAGAAGAAAATGACACGTACTCCCATCAGCAGCAGGCAACGCCGTGCCCTTCATATCGTTGAGATTATGAATTCACTTGTCAGTGTGTTTTAGTATTCATGACTTGGTTTCGTTTATCATTGTTGCGTATAAAAATAACAAGGCCTTTCATAAAAAGTAAGGAATAAAATAGGCTCGAAAGAATGATCTGGTTAAATAGGCTAACAAAAGAATTCGACATCGTTTGTATCAGTCAATTTCGAATCGATAGAAGTACATTTGGGACATTGTGTGAGATGGTAAGAGATATTGGAGGTCTAAAAGGCACAAAAAATATGACATTAGAAGAAATAGTTGCTCTTTTTTTATGTATTGGCTCATCACAAAAAGAATAGAAATATTAGCCTACTTTTTTAAGAAGTAGAGAAACNATACATTTTTATATACTTTTTAAATGTGTTTTTATATACGTTATTACAAAAAAAGTATATAATAACGTATACAAAAACGTCTATAATAACGTATATAAAAAGTATATAATAACGTATTTAAAAACATATATAAAAACGTATACAAAAATGTATACAAAAACTTATATAAAAACGTATAAAAAAAGTATATAATAACGTGTATAAAAAGGTATGATAAGAACGTTTTTGTAATAACGTATATAAAATGTAATAACATATATAACAAAGAAAAACGTATACAAAAGTGTATATAAAAACGCATAAATAAGTATATAAGAACGTTTTTATAATAACGTATATAAAAAGTATATAAAAACTACTTAAAAACGTATTTAAAAAAATATTTACATACGTATATAAAAGAGTATAAAAACGTATATAAAACGTGTTTTTTTTATATAAAAACATATATATAAAAATCAAAAAAACTTTAAAGAAATTGAAAATATAAAATTATAAACGGCCTTCAGTTAAAGGCCGGACGCTGCAACCGTCGCGAGCCAAAGGGGCTAACGTGTAAATTCTAACGAAATCCACTTAACGCCGGTTTAAAGCAGGGACCAAAATTTGCTCAAAGGTTTCCCACAGGGACGGTTTCTGCACTTTCGAAATGGTTATGACGAAACATGCAATCTGGCCAAAGTTCAGGGACAATTTATGCAATTAACTCTTTTTTTTAATAGAACTTGAGGTTGTTAATTAATTTATTAATTTGGCTTTCATGTTTCATAAAAAAAATGTTTTTTTTCCCTTTCAAAACAATAGTGTCTTTAAAAGAAAATGACTTTTTCTTTTATATATGTTTTCATGTAGAAGAAAATGACACGTACTCCCATCAGCAGCAGGCAACGCCGTGCCCTTCATATCGTTGAGATTATGAATTCACTTGTCAGTGTGTTTTAGTATTCATGACTTGGTTTCGTTTATCATTGTTGCGTATAAAAATAACAAGGCCTTTCATAAAAAGTAAGGAATAAAATAGGCTCGAAAGAATGATCTGGTTAAATAGGCTAACAAAAGAATTCGACATCGTTTGTATCAGTCAATTTCGAATCGATAGAAGTACATTTGGGACATTGTGTGAGATGGTAAGAGATATTGGAGGTCTAAAAGGCACAAAAAATATGACATTAGAAGAAATAGTTGCTCTTTTTTTTATGTATTGGCTCATCACAAAAAGAATAGAAATATTAGCCTACTTTTTTAAGAAGTAGAGAAACTATAAGTCCACAATTTAATTGATGTCTTTTAGCCATCTTGAAATTGCATGACGAATTGTTTCAAAAATCAAAACCTATTACTCAAGACTGTGATAGCAATCGTTGGGGATCGTTTAAGGTAACATTTGTTTGATTAAAAAACTATATCATAGTTCATGTAAAATATCTATCCACTGCTCACTATAAATTAACGATTATGAAAATAAAAGGGATGTCTAGGTGCTTTAGACGGGACTTCAATCAGAGTCGCACCTCCATCCGATCAGAAACCAAGGTATCGGACTAGAAAATCAAACATAGCAACAAATATGTTAGGCGTTTGTTGTCCAAACATGCAATTCATATATGTTTTACCCGGTTGGGAGGGCTCGGCATGATGGCCGTGTACTAAGGGATGCCATAACAAGGGACGATGGTAAATTCCTCAAGGTATATGCGTTACAACATTCCTATCTTTTTCTATGTAGTTCATGTATACTCAAACTAGTATAGTTTTTGTATTGCTCAACTTTGAAGGTTGTTATTATTATGCTGGATATTGCAATGCCCCTGGATTTCTAGCCCACTTTCGAGGTGAACGATATCATCTTAACGAGTTTCATGGTCAACAACCACAAAAAGGGAAAGAATATTTCAACATGAAACATTCAAAGGCTAGAAATGTGATTGAAAGATGTTTTTGGTTTGCTAAGATGGCGTCGGAAGATATTAGCTTCGCCTTCCTTTTTTCCAATTGGTACTCAAGTTCACATTATCCTTGTTTGTTGCCTTCTACATAATCTTATAAGGAATTACATGAGCGTTGATCCACTAGAGTTTGAACAAGCTCAAAAATACAAGATTGAAGGTGAAGAACCATTATGAAATGAAGGTTATTTAACACATATTAATCCAGCAGATGAATGGTCCAACTTTAGAAAAGATTTAGTGCATCAAAATGTTTAATAGTTAGAGAGAAATATTAGATATCTAACGTGACTGGATACCACGATTGCCTTTGCTGGTTGTGTGTGGTCTCTGTTTTATGGACTACTATGTCATTTTTGCTAGTGTCGTATTTCTCGCAAATAAAGCAGATTTTGTTTGTCCAAGTCCTTTTGAGTTTTTGTGTTTTAGGTGGTCTACTAAGTCGAATACGCATGCCCCTTCTACTGATGTATCCGCATCTACTGGTCTTTTTTGTTTTTGGTGTAGGCTACTAGTATTCAAGTATTGTATCACCCTTTGGATTATTAATAATATCTTAATTTTCAAACCTTATTTGTGCTATATGTTCGAATGTTATGTTATGGTTTATGTTTAATTTGTTGTTTGTATCAGATGCCTATAGATAATAAACAAACATATTATTATTATTATTATTATTATTATTATTATTATTATTATTATTATTATTATTATTATTATTATTATTATTATTATTATTATTATTATTATTATTATTATTATTACTATAAAAGCCATGAGAAACCAAACAACAAATTTGAAAGTTACAAAACCAAATCCAAATCCAAATCCATATCTCAATCCTAAACCCATCTACAAACCAATGGGCCCTAATTTAAGAACTTAATTATGTGAAACATTGATATTGTCTCAATTAATAAAATTGATTACATGTTTAAATATTTAAACGAGAATTTATTAATTTAATGAATTTGAACCGACAAAGTATATTGGCTAATACTAATGGTATCAGAGCCATTGAAACTTTTTTTCCGGGTGGGGTTGATATTGATTTAGATAGGATGTTGGCTATAAACTTAAACTTTGTCGAAAATTCAGTTTTACTTTTTGAGGAGACAAATAAATATTCCGAATAACTAAAGATTAGTGATAACCACTATAAGACCAGGCCATGTGATCAAATAAAAGATATTTTAAAATAATGATATTATCTAAAATTCAAGATAAGTTGAAGTTCCCAAAGCTATAAGATATGTGTATTTCTCCACAAGATAACTAAGCTACACGAGACACACATGTCAAGGCTTAAATACCACATGTCAAAGACTTGAAGACCAGGTGTAAGGAGTTGAAGTGAATGAGCTTATCTAGTTGTATAAATAGAGGTTGTATTGAATTAAAGAATGTATCGTTCCTTCCATGCATTTGTAATTTTCCTTCCATGCATTTACATTTTCTAATGTCAACTTTGTAATATTTTCAAGTATTTACTTTCCTTATAATCTCCTAAAGTTATACACCTTGTTATGTTTATTTCACTCTTATCCAAATTATACCTCCAACTGAATCAATATATGTCTACCGTACGCCTACCGTAGGAAACGAAATTAGGCTATGTTGAATATTATTGAAGGAGCCACAAAAGAAGTCACCCATCTCACAAGGATAGGTTCAAATACTCTATTAAGAAGTCTAGTGGTGTGACCCGCTAATCTTTTGGTCAAAAAGGCAGACAGATACGGAAGCATGTTGGACTCGTCTTTTAAGTAATTTTGAAATAATCTTAACTAGTGTTATAATTCTTGGTTATTATAAAGATTGTTTTCTTAAAACAAAATTTTTAGATAGTTATTTAATCTAAGTTAAAAATTTTATATTACATACAGGGGCGGACCTATGCCTACGGTAGGCGGTTCCCGGGAACCACTTTAGAAATTGAAACTTTTGAGAAGTTATATATGATTTTCTTAAGGACCTACCTTAGAAAAATCTTGGGAACCACCTTGAGATGAAAATGAGCTAAAAGGAGACAAAATTAAGTAATGAATATTAGTGTAGAGATAGATAGATGAAGAATAATGGTGAAGAAGAAAGAATTGATGAAGAAGATGAGTTAATCAGTGAGAGAAAAAGAGTTGGGGGTGATGAAGGAGAAAAGAGAAGCCTATTTTTTTGAAAAGTAAAGTACTTTTTGAGGTTTAGTTCCCAACGAATATCTTGTTCTATTTTATGTTATGAGTTACTAGTTATTTTCGCAAGGAAGCTAGTAGCTATCTAGCTGAGATTAATTCTCATAGATAATGCATGCTCTTGTGCAATGGTTATAGATGAAGATATAGAAATTGTAAGAGGTTTTTAGTGGATTGTTATTGTACAAAAGTCATAACTATAAAAAAATAAGTACCAATAAACTACAAAATTAAGATGTCAAAAGTAATGATGCACCTTTGAATCACGTAAGTCTGCTACCTTACCCGACTCGATAACTCATTAATATTTTTTGCGTCTCGACTTAAATGAGGGAACCACCTTAGTTTTGTTGCTAGGTCCGCCACTGATTACATATATGTTGAAAATGATAAGTTTTATATGTTTAATATGATGTTTATAAATGTTATATGTGTTTATGTAGGTTAATACCTTTAATTTAAGGACTTAATTACGTGAAATATTGATATAGTATGAATTAATGAATTTGATTACATTTTTTAATATTAAAACGGTGATTTATTAGATTTGACGATTTTGAACCGACAAAATATATCGGCTAATACTAATAGGTGCAACGAACTGTAACATCGCATAAGATAGTAGAACATCATATTTGATTCGAGAAATAAGATACAATGTTACAATAAGATTTTAATACAAAACTAGATAATGAAAACACAAGTTTTAATCTCATCAAATTTATGTCTTTTAAAAAGGTCTTGGCCAATTCACTCGGTCTTTGATATGAGAACAATGTATGACTTCAATATGCATGTGCCTTTATAATACAACTATCGATCACCTGAAAATGATACTCAAAAATGTCAACATAATGTTGGTGAGCTCGTAGGTTTATTTTAAACAAAACCATTTACCGTGCATGATATATAAGTAGGACAAGTGTGCATATGATAATAATAAAGCGTAGGGCAAGAAGTTATATCATAATCAATCCACTTGGCTAGTCAGGTAACCACCCATATAAACCACCACACTCTTCATCAACAAATCTTCATCTCCGAAATATATATGTACTACATGCATGCCTACCAACTGGAGCTAAAACATGAGCACTCCCATGTCAAGTGGATTGCATCCATGACAAGAGACCACACAACAATACCACACAGAAAGCACCACACAGATGCCCCACACAGAAAGTACCACACAACCATCATCACATAGTAAGAACCACACAGCAAAACCACTAGTTCACCTAACGCAATTATATATACACGAGTACACGACTTTGTCCAAAAATAATAAAGCAAACACTTAAGCACGGCATAAAAGTTGAAGTAACTTTAAGTATCATTTTCCCCCAACAAAATATAAGTTAAATGGGGCCACAAAAACTCACCTTAAAGAGCATGAGACAAGGTGATATGTCTAAACAAGAAATCACTTGGAAATGCAACGAATCACCAGCTAATCCTCCATCAGGAAATCTAGCTTTTGAGGAAACACAAATAAATATTCCGAATAATAATATTGATACAAACTTAATTGAAGACTTAAACGATATGATTAAAGATATAATTAGAGATTAGTGATAATCACTATAAGACCAACTATAAAAGCCATGAGAAACCAAACAACAAATTTGAAAGTTACAAAACCAAATCCAAATCCAAATCCATATCTCAATCCTAAACCCATCTACAAACCAATGGGCCCTAATTTAAGAACTTAATTATGTGAAACATTGATATTGTCTCAATTAATAAAATTGATTACATGTTTAAATATTTAAACGAGAATTTATTAATTTAATGAATTTGAACCGACAAAGTATATTGGCTAATACTAATGGTATCAGAGCCATTGAAACTTTTTTTCCGGGTGGGGTTGATATTGATTTAGATAGGATGTTGGCTATAAACTTAAACTTTGTCGAAAATTCAGTTTTACTTTTTGAGGAGACAAATAAATATTCCGAATAACTAAAGATTAGTGATAACCACTATAAGACCAGGCCATGTGATCAAATAAAAGATATTTTAAAATAATGATATTATCTAAAATTCAAGATAAGTTGAAGTTCCCAAAGCTATAAGATATGTGTATTTCTCCACAAGATAACTAAGCTACACGAGACACACATGTCAAGGCTTAAATACCACATGTCAAAGACTTGAAGACCAGGTGTAAGGAGTTGAAGTGAATGAGCTTATCTAGTTGTATAAATAGAGGTTGTATTGAATTAAAGAATGTATCGTTCCTTCCATGCATTTGTAATTTTCCTTCCATGCATTTACATTTTCTAATGTCAACTTTGTAATATTTTCAAGTATTTACTTTCCTTATAATCTCCTAAAGTTATACACCTTGTTATGTTTATTTCACTCTTATCCAAATTATACCTCCAACTGAATCAATATATGTCTACCGTACGCCTACCGTAGGAAACGAAATTAGGCTATGTTGAATATTATTGAAGGAGCCACAAAAGAAGTCACCCATCTCACAAGGATAGGTTCAAATACTCTATTAAGAAGTCTAGTGGTGTGACCCGCTAATCTTTTGGTCAAAAAGGCAGACAGATACGGAAGCATGTTGGACTCGTCTTTTAAGTAATTTTGAAATAATCTTAACTAGTGTTATAATTCTTGGTTATTATAAAGATTGTTTTCTTAAAACAAAATTTTTAGATAGTTATTTAATCTAAGTTAAAAATTTTATATTACATACAGGGGCGGACCTATGCCTACGGTAGGCGGTTCCCGGGAACCACTTTAGAAATTGAAACTTTTGAGAAGTTATATATGATTTTCTTAAGGACCTACCTTAGAAAAATCTTGGGAACCACCTTGAGATGAAAATGAGCTAAAAGGAGACAAAATTAAGTAATGAATATTAGTGTAGAGATAGATAGATGAAGAATAATGGTGAAGAAGAAAGAATTGATGAAGAAGATGAGTTAATCAGTGAGAGAAAAAGAGTTGGGGGTGATGAAGGAGAAAAAAGAAGCCTACTTTTTTGAAAAGTAAAGTACTTTTTGAGGTTTAGTTCCCAATGAATATCTTGTTCTATTTTATGTTATGAGTTGCAACTTATTTTCGCAAGGAAGCTAGTAGCTATCTAGCTGAGATTAATTCTCATAGATAATGCATGCTCTTGTGCAATGGTTATAGATGAAGATATAGAAATTGTAAGAGGTTTTTAGTGGATTGTTATTGTACAAAAGTCATAACTATAAAAAAATAAGTACCAATAAACTACAAAATTAAGATGTCAAAAGTAATGATGCACCTTTGAATCACGTAAGTCTGCTACCTTACCCGACTCGATAACTCATTAATATTTTTTGCGTCTCGACTTAAATGAGGGAACCACCTTAGTTTTGTTGCTAGGTCCGCCACTGATTACATATATGTTTAAAATGATAAGTTTTATATGTTTAATATGATGTTTATAAATGTTATATGTGTTTATGTAGGTTAATACCTTTAATTTAAGGACTTAATTACGTGAAATATTGATATAGTATGAATTAATGAATTTGATTACATTTTTTAATATTAAAACGGTGATTTATTAGATTTGACGATTTTGAACCGACAAAATATATTGGCTAATACTAATAGGTGCAACGAACTGTAACATCGCATAAGATAGTAGAACATCATATTTGATTCGAGAAATAAGATACAATGTTACAATAAGATTTTTAATACAAAACTAGATAATGAAAACACAAGTTTTAATCTCATCAAATTTATGTCTTTTAAAAAGGTCTTGGCCAATTCACTCGGTCTTTGATATGAGAACAATGTATGACTTCAATATGCATGTGCCTTTATAATACAACTATCGATCACCTGAAAATGATACTCAAAAATGTCAACATAATGTTGGTGAGCTCGTAGGTTTATTTTAAACAAAACCATTTACCGTGCATGATATATAAGTAGGACAAGTGTGCATATGATAATAATAAAGCGTAGGGCAAGAAGTTATATCATAATCAATCCACTTGGCTAGTCAGATAACCACCCATATAAACCACCACACTCTTCATCTACAAATCTTCATCTCCGAAATATATATGTACTACATGCATGCCTACCAACTGGAGCTAAAACATGAGCACTCCCATGTCAAGTGGATTGCATCCATGACACGAGACCACACAACAATACCACACAGAAAGCACCACACAGATGCCCCACACAGAAAGTACCACACAACCATCATCACATAGTAAGAACCACACAGCAAAACCACTAGTTCACCTAACGCAATTATATACACACGAGTACACGACTTTGTCCAAAAATAATAAAGCAAACACTTAAGCACGGCATAAAAGTTGAAGTAACTTTAAGTATCATTTTCCCCCAACAAAATATAAGTTAAATGGGGCCACAAAAACTCACCTTAAAGAGCATGAGACAAGGTGATATGTCTAAACAAGAAATCACTTGGAAATGCAACGAATCACCAGCTAATCCTCCATCAGGAAATCTAGCTTTTGAGGAAACACAAATAAATATTCCGAATAATAATATTGATACAAACTTAATTGAAGACTTAAACGATATGATTAAAGATATAATTAGAGATTAGTGATAATCACTATAAGACCGGGCCATCTGATCAAATAAAAGATAATTTAAAATAATGATATTATCTAAAATTCAAGATAAGTTTAAGTTTCCAAAGTTGCAAGATACGTGCATTTCTTCACAAGATGACTAAGCTACACAAGACACAAATGTCAAGGCTTGAACAACACATGTCAAAGACTTGAAAACTGAAGTGAATGAGCTTAGCTAAAACAAATACAAAATGAAAACTTTTCTTTATCTAATCAATGATGGATTTAAAGTTAATACGTTACAAAAAAATAGGTATAAGTCCTAGAAACCATCACCTTTACTACGGACTAAGGGTATGTTTGGCACGGAGCGGTGTGGAGCTTTTTTGGAGTGGTGAGCCGATGAGCAATGAGCATTTTAATTTTTAGTAGTCGTTTGGCAAAGGAGCGGTGAGCTTTGTTATTTTTTAGCAATGCTCATTTTTCCAATGCTTATTTAAGAATCATTGAGGGGTGAGCGGTGAGCTGTGGCTACTGCTCATAGGCCACAGCTACTTTTAACACACACACATTAAATATCCAAGAAAGAGCTTTAGATATAGATATAACTTCCAATGAAATCATGATACCTTTGTTATTCAAAATAATCTTCAAAAAATAAAGTCCGAAATTAGAAATACTTTAAGATGAGTATATGTTAGAGCTATAAAAATTATTATAAAATCGACCTTCAAAAAAGGATTAAATACGCCTATAGAACTAGCATTTATGAATGACACGATACATAATAGAGAAGAAGCTTGCTTGGGTATCTTACGCGGAAATTTACAATACGAAAAATGAAATTTCAATGTATACCCGAGAATTTCATCATATACAAGATAAAAATTTTGATAAAACTTTGAGTTTATTAGAAGATTTTAAAATGAGATATTTCTTTAAACAGCACAGCCAAGTAGACCTTATTCGTTAACCTATGCTATCTCATATAAGATAGTAACATCAGATCCAATCAAAGAATAAACTTTAAGCACACGTGCTTTTATCCAACAAATAAGTAGAACACTTCTTTAAAAGAGAAAACCAAGCAAAAAGAAGAACAAAAAGACATTTTGTCCATTAAAGATAAGACTGATTCTGAGTATCTCTAGAATCTCAAAAGAATCCAGAATTCTAACACACAATTGCGTTTATAAACAACTTCCTGCAAAACTTGCTAGTGACGGTATACAATACACCTATTTGGAAACCCACTGTACCAATATGAGAAGAGTTGGCAGGTATACCCAACTAACTTTCTCATTTTTGTCATGAATTTACAATGTCAAAACATGAATCACCACACAAACGGTACCTAAATTAGAATCTATACTACCCCTATTCTACACCCCACCCATCAATGCCCTTTTTTTGTTTCCAGCTTCAATAGTCTTCCAAGCGACGGAACAGGCCTCCCGGTATACCATTAGTAAATAAACCACTAACAATTTATGAGTCAACCATCTCATCTTGTATTTCATTGGGTGCAATAAGGCCAGGAATGCTAAGCATCCTCTGTCGCTCCCTCTCTTTCTGAGCAGCTGCTTCTTCTGCATACAAATCCTTGTTATCCTGAAACACAAGTTTTTTTTATCATGGTTAAGTTAGATCCATCTTTTACAGATTTAAGAACTTCAAAGTTTAACTAGTTCTCCAAACAGTAATTTGTTCCAAATGAATACACCACTGACACCAAGTACTAGGAGCTCATAGCGAAAAAAGTAAAACCTTTTGTTGAAAAAGAAAATCTTTCACAAAGTTGCAAGTATAAAAAAAAAAAAAAAAAAAAAAAAAAAAAAAAAAAAAAAAAAAAACAGATTTCTGTAACCTCTTGTGTATATCAAAATGCATTCCACTTCTAGTAATGCAAATATGTTTGATGGGGCTAAATCAGATCAATTTGTTTCTTAAAAGGAAAATGGAAAGTTTTATAGGAACTACTATCAACCTCGTAAGTTTACTAGGACTATTATTAGTAAATCAAACAGTCCTATTAATACGAACATGGGGTAACTCAGATTTGAGATATGTGTTATTTTTCCGCTGCTTCTAAAAACACTTCCAACATTTTCATAAGATGGAGGGACTAAGTAAGATCACCATAAATTAACACGATTGCCAGCCTTCACTAAAATCGTGAATGCCAATAAAGTACATACCCACACACACACATAAAAGTCGAGAAAATCCAGGAAATAAGGTGCATAGTGCTTACCTGTGTTGAAAATTCTTTAGACTGCACAAGGAAGTCTCTTATGTGGTTCTTGAACGTACCAAGATCATTTCTTGACTCAAAGAGTCCATTGACAAACTTAGTAACCTGAAAGAAAGCACGCAAATGACCAACGCATGTTATATAAGGGAAATAGAGGTGGCATATTGAACGGTTGGGTAACAGAACAAAACGGGTTCACTTCAGAACAGGTAGTCCAGTGTGGGTCAAACCAGTTGTCTGATTGTGTCAACCCTATACACGTTTTAGGGGCTCAATAGAACTTAAAAAAAATTAATACTTCAGGAGGTTTAATGCATTAGAAGTATACTTTGGCCAACTACGGACTCATTGACCTGTTGGCAACAAAACAAAACCCGATTCGTTCAATATATCTTTTAAAAAACGAGTCACAGTTTCCACCTCTAGCAAAAAAGCAAAAAAAGAAAACTGAACTCCATTTACCTCTGGTGCAGTTATATTCGGAAAAGAGCCACAGAGAAGCTTAATGGTATACTCACGAACGAATATTCCATTACTAGGGTAAGGATAAGAAACAGTAGAGGCATCCCATAAAGGCTCTGTCAATGAGCCAGATTCCACCTAAAATTTGCCACTGTAATGGTAAAAATATGCACAAACAAGATAGGAAATTGAATACAAGATTTGACAAGACAATTACGTACTAGACAGAATAAGTGCTGCAACACTAAAACATGCAGCTTGAAACCAGGTTTATGGAATGTGTCCGTCAGGACAGCGAATATTTCTTGTACAATCAGCACGAAGTAAGACCGGAAGAATTGATTACAAAACTCAGAATTCTGTCATGTGAGAAAATGAAATTTCAGAATATAAACACAAAACACAAATAGAGCATGTACAAGATTCAAAAAGTCTCAGAAATCAACCTGAAAGTTCTTAAGCATCTCTAACAACAGATTAAGCCCAGTTTCAGCTATGTTTCTCTCAGTATGTCGGAATGCCCACATCACGGAATCCATAACGAGTTTTAGTTGCTGGTGTGTAAAGAATAATGTTAAGAATACAAACAAGATACCGACTTCCATGATTTGCCAAGACAACCACAGGTGACAACACGATGCAGGACTAATTATAACAATGTACTATCACAAACCTCTGGTGACAACAAGATTAAAGCTCGGAAACAATGTGCAGCAATGGCCCGCAATAATGAAAAAAACTTGAGCCGGTGTTCAGGGTAGTCTTCAAAATTCTTGGTTATCATCTGTACCACATATACAACCATGTCAAACATGAGAAAAGACAATAGCACCAAGTAAACTACAGGACCATGTATCCGACTCCATGAAACGAGTTAACAATTAGATAATATCCAAAAACTGAATGGTTTTACCTCCAGGGTGCACTGGAAAACAGCTTCAAATATGCGTGGAACATCATCTATCATTAAACCCTTGTACCTACATTTCAGGCAGGTAATGAGTACAAGAAGGTAATACAGTAGAAAAGAAAAACGCATTTGAAAAAGTGGCAGTCAGCATATATCTTCAAACTGACTACACCTAAGTAATCGTGGGTTCATCCCCTTTCCACTGACATCTTTCAAAGAGAAGAAAACCATACTCTCAAATAATAAACAGTACTTGTACCCCCCGAATCATGACGAGTGGAGACAAATACTGACCCATTGTATATAAATGGGCCATTAGGATTGTGCTTCATCTCAAATGGTCTTGAAAGTCATTCAAAAGTCTATTTTATGCATACCCCCCAAATAAATTCCATTCAACAATTTAAATTGACATTGTATCAGAATTGTCTTTGTAACCATGATTATCACATTGATTATCAATGGTTTATTTGATAAAGCTAGGGTGGGTCAACCCAGCTTGCCAGCTCTACTAACAGGGCATATAAAGAATGTTTTTGTCCATAACATACTTGTTAATAATTGTGGCAAAGAGAGACAAGACTTCTGATTCTCGTGCATCTGGCAAATTCCGAGCATAATCGCCAAGCACTGGATCCATCATGGGAGGCACAAATTGCTTTCCTATCTGTGGTTGATCTTCAGCCTTATCCAGAAAAGTCTCAATCAGCTTTAGTGTTTCCCTCTTCACAGACCTATCGAGACAAACAGATACATAAGCAGGATGACTCATGATTAAACATGTTGATATAAAATTTCAAAATAACATTGTACCTCAGAAGTTTGACATATGAAGTCCTAGAAGCATATGGGCCCCCTTGAGCAATATTGGATGATATAAGCTCGCTATAAATTCTGATTAACACATAAAAATTTTGGGAGGCCAACATTAACCACTAAAAATATTGAATCCTCAAGCAGAATAATCGATCAAAATTTGAAACATACTTGTAAACATTAAGCATGTCCAAAAAGATTAGGCTTAATTGTGATAGAAAGTGTGTTCCGAGTGAAGTGGCTGCACTGGTATTTGTCTGCAGAAACCAGAACTGTATAAATACCAAACAGTAAACAAGAACCAAGACTGCTATAACTACATGCATGCAATGATGCTTATGATAAACATTTAAAGTCAACACAAACGACCGGGGTTGCTGACAAGTACAAAATAATATTAACATGAATACCAAGGTGCAAACCTGCAATATGTTAAGCACGGTCCTAATCACATCTTGATCCTTTAAGAAATCCACACTGCTGCGTGCCTGTCCAATAATCTCGGTCCATTTCTGCATTTAAAAGAACACATCTAATGAAATAAACTACAAATGTGCCTGTCCAATAATCCCAGGCCATTCTAGTATGTGTAACTTCAAACAGATATTTATTTCTATTCAATAGAATTGTCTTTTGCTGGAAATAAAAGACAACCAACATCCTTCTAAAAGAATCATACCTGATTGGGAAGATGCATCAGCCTCTGCAAATATTCCTCCCGTTTTGTTGCCTCGGGTTCTGCTTGAATCATACAACCAACCTACCAGAACATATAGCAACAAAATGTCAAACTACGAAAAAACTGGATAGATTATAGATTATACACAAAGTACATCAAGGTAAGTAATCCCAGAAGCTTCAACTTACAGATTCATAGAATGAATGTATTTGATGTGGCTCAAGGTCTGCAATGGTTGTTGGGAGAGTGGTGAGTAATTCTGAGACAAATGGCTCACTCTCACCGACCTGGAACAAAAAACAGCTACGTCAGTATAAGATAAGAAACACCATGAGTCTCCAAGTAGACAGAACTGAATCAAACAGCTAAGGAACCAATTACTTTATATCAAAATTTATACTACATTATTACCTGCATTATGACGAACTTGCGCTTGCATTTCTGTACAATTTTCAAGAATGTGTCGCACGCCATATCCTAATAGAATAAGAAATTAAACTCCATAAACTCATGGTTGGAACAAATGGATATAGGAAAACCAAATATCCTAATTATGGAGCACTGAATTATCATATCTGATTGTCAGGTTTCAGATTGAAGTTCAACTAAGTGTCTGTAAACAAGCTATACGTCAAAAAGTTTACATTATTTCCTAGTGACAGTTGATGAGTATCCATTTACTAATAACTCATATCCATATGATACTTAGGCTTTATTACTTCTCTTATCTCCGATTTACTAATAAAATGTCATACGTCCATGCCAGTCTTATGGGGAAAAAAAACAGTGGGTCTGAGCACTTCAAAGCAACAAGCGATAATTTAAAGAAAAAACATGACAGTTGTGTATAACCTGAACCCCAGGATGTGTTTCATGCATGAACTCAAACAGCTTGTTAACTACAGTTTTCAAAAACTTCCAATGGGCTCTCAAAAATCTTGGATATTGTCCAACAACATACCTGGCAGTGCACAAAAAAGTAGAAATTAGAAGTTGCTATAGATGGTTGAATCATTGGGGAGCACAATAAAACACCAGATAAACATACATGATATTACTCGCAATAACAGCTTTGTTATCCTTTCCTTTCGTGATTTCACATAGATTAAGTAGATCGCGAATAACCATCACAAGAAACCTATTCTCCTGCATAAATACAATATAACAGCAAATGAAATATTATATACACGTTGCAGTGGCATGTAAGTAAAATTTTTGGCGAGCAATGTTTTTCGATTATGCGTTTTCCGTGATAATAGCTTTACATATGGCGAGATAAGCGATAGCAAACTATTTTATACAAAAATAACCATTTCATAAGAAATAACTGTAAGCAATAGCAATTCTTACAATTTTATCTTTATTTGGAGCTTTGTAAGAAATAACCAGAAAGATACTAACCTGATCTTCCATCATGGATCCAGATATAGATCCTATTGCCCAGCATAACGTATTCAAATTATTCCATGTCCAATCCTCGCCGTTCAGTTGTTTGCTTAATTTCTTCAGCATCTGCTTACTCTCATAGAGAGGGAGAACCACAAAAGGTACTTTAGTGCATTTGAAACATAAGCATGAAACTCAAAGATGGACATGAAACTAAGTGTGAAAGTTTCATGAAAATTAAAAATAAAGAGAACGTTAGAATTAGAGTAGAAAACAAAAAACAGGCAACAGCCTCAACTACATGCAACAATAACCGAATAGGTAAAAATAAAAAATAAATAAATAAATAAATAAAATCTTAAAACAACATTTGTTCGGCCCAACTTCAGAATGGCAATGAACTCTACACAAGTTATCGAAGCTAGAAATGGCCACAAATGGGGAAAAAGACTTCGGGGGTTTTGGGATTGCGTTTTGAAAATAGATTATGCTGGTTAATCAGAATCAGATAATCATCTATAACCAGCTGTAACAAGACATGATGAACGTAGTGTTTGGAGTTGGTTATGTTGTTTAATATCACAATTATTGAGTGTTAGTAAAATCAGTTTATTAAAGACTTAACTACTAACATGACCATAAAGGGCATTATTATATGCAAACTCAAAATCAACAGCAGCCTCTTCGACATCCTCATGATTTCAAGAAACAAGAATATAAACATCTTAATTATCTAACCTATTCTTCTGGTATAGAAAACTAATAATGGTATTGGCCTTATGGATTTTGACAACGAAGTATAAGAAATCAGAGCAATAGCAAGACATATTGCATGCAAAATTTACACATAAATGACTTCATCCTCCATTTGTTTTAACATAGTTATTAACAATAATGTTCTGCCATCTACATGCACAAAATATCAGCAGCAGTAGCAGTAACAAGGGTAAAAGATATTTGAGGCGATTGGGAGCATAGTAGCGTTTTGCTGCAGCAAGGGGAACACTATAACCAATTTGCAGAAGATTGTTGCCAAACACTATAACCAGATTATTTGAGTTTCCTACACTGGATCTCAGTTTCCTACACTTAAATTGTTTCCTTCTGGTTCTCAAGTGTAACAATTGTGTCCCCATATTTATATAATTTGAACTTGAATAACTATTGAATTTATGGCACTTCAGCAAAAAGCAAGAGCAAGAAACCAAAAGAAGTGCAAATAACACAATTACAGACATATGCTCGCTTTGCAAATATAGAAACAATACAAGTTATCGAAAACCATACCTGCTTTTCAGTGTCATTGTGATCAAGATGTGACAAGTAGATAAGTGTTTCCCTCATTATCTGCAAAGCAAACACAATTTAGCTACATGTAATTTAATCACGACTACAATAAAAAAAGAGTAAATCCCCAAAAATCTCAGCCACCAACTGCATAGAATTGTTTTATTTTCTTTTTTTATCTTCTCTTGTGATAAGATAAAACACTACCTTATACTGAACAAGGACATCATTGTCTTTCAAGGTCTCACGAACAATATTGCCATTTTCATCTTCAACAATTAAAACCTCTTCAGGTTTCGCCATGCGAGATATCATAAGCAGCCTTAATTTTGACATCGGTCCAGCATAGAGTTGCCGTCTTTGCATCAGTTGTGCACCATGACCATCAACCATACCAGGAAGCTAGGGTATCAAAATTCAAACCAATGATCAGTCGGTCAAAGTTCACTTCAGAATTGAAAGGTAAAAAAAAATTGTACAAATGAAACATTTTCTACCTGCAGTCCCATCATGTTTGCAGTTACTGCAGGATTATCAAGATTCTGGTTCGCCCCAAAGAGCTCTGACACTAAGGAATTCCAATAGTCCAAGCAAACCTGTTCATACACATTGACAAAGGAAAATGTATAAAAAAGTACATGCTTCATTTGCGCTTATTGCTGAAAACGAAAATTTCCACTTCTTTAATGATGCAATGTTCTAAGTAGTGACCGCCAAACAACAGTGTGAACAGAAGTTAAAAAGATCTATATAGAGACTGCAAAAACAAACATGATACCTTGAAAACTTCTGTATCATCCACATAAGAAATGCTCAAGAGGTACTCAAGGCCCATCAATAGTGCAGCAATGTTCTCTTGTGTGGATTCCAGAACACCGATATGAACCTGCATCAAGAGAGCTACATCAGGTCTAAATTAATAATAATATCACAGGTAATCAGTTTAACAACATCCACAGCCTCCCTTACACATGAAAACTTGGGAGCTGGTGGACAAACCACCAGGTATGCAAAGTCAAAAATTCCAATTTTAAAGGGGATAAGAATTATTAAATGTACATAAATTTATTAAATCCCACAACCAAAGTTATGCCAGAAGGCATCTAGAACACCCTACGAGTCTGCCACCATGAATCCAAAAGTTCTACATATCATCAAATTCAACAGATAACTTCTTTCTAATCCTTAACAGAAGCTTCTTTCTAATCCAAATGCAAGATAAAAAGATGATGAAGTGGCAACACACCAAGGTCACATATTATTCTCATTTCAGCAACGTATTCAAGCTAATGTCTGGTTTCGAAAGAAAGCAGCATTCAAGCTGCTATTTATTAATAGAAGAATGTACCAGAGGTATGCTTAGGCCTTAGCTAAACACAAAGAGAAACAATTGCCACAAAACATAAACTTGCCTTGAAGAATGAAGTGAAAAACATCGCCAGATTCTGAATAAATGCCTGAAAGCATAGAGAAGAGCAAAAACTATNATAGATATGTACTCGCTTTGCAAATATAGAAACAATATAAGTTATCGAAAACCGTACCTGCTTTTCAGTGTCATTGTGATCAAGATGTGACAAGTAGATAAGTGTTTCCCTCATTATCTGCAAAGCAAACATAATTTAGCTACATGTAATTTAATCATGACTAAAAAAAAGAAGAGTAAATCCTTAAAAATCTCAGCCACCAACTGCATAGAATTGTTTTATTTTCTTTATCTTCTCTTGTGATAAGATAGAACACTACCTTATACTGAACAAGGACATCATTGTCTTTCAAGGTCTCACGAACAATATTGCCATTTTCATCTTCAACAATTAAAACCTCTTCAGGTTTCGCCATGCGAGAGATCATAAGCAGCCTTAATTTTGACATCGGTCCAGCATAGAGTTGCCGTCTTTGCATTAGTTGTGCACCATGACCATCAACCATACCAGGAAGCTAGGGTATCAAAATTCAAACCAATGATCAGTCGGTCAGAAGTTCACTTCAGAATTGAAAGGTAACACAAAATTGTACAAATGAAACATTTTCTACCTGCAGTCCCATCATGTTTGCAGTTACTGCAGGATTATCAAGATTCTGGTTCGCCCCAAAGAGCTCTGACACTAAGGAATTCCAATAGTCCAAGCAAACCTGTTCAAACACATTGACAAAGGAAGATGTAAAAAAACAGTACATGCTTCGTTTGCAATAGAGCAGCCATTTTATCACTTAACCAAAGAGCAGGGCTTATTGCTGAAAACGAGAATTTCCACTTCTTTAATGATGCAATGTACTAAATAGTGACTGCCAAACAACAGTGTGAACAGAAGTTAAAAAGATCTATATAGAGACTGCAAAAACAAACATGATACCTTGAAAACTTCTGTATCGTCCACATAAGAAATGCTCAAGAGGTACTCAAGGCCCATCAATAGTGCAGCAATGTTCTCTTGTGTGGATTCCAGAACACCGATATGAACCTGCATCAAGAGAGCTACATCAGGTCTAAATTAATAATAATATCACAGGTACAGTTTAACAACATCCACAGCCTCCCTTACACATGAAAGCTTGGGAGCTGGTGGACAAACCACCAGGTATGCAAAGTCAAAAATTCCAATTTTAAAGGGGATAAGAATTATTAAATGTACATAAATTTATTAAATCCCACAACCAAAGTTATGCCAGAAGGCATCTAGAAAACCCTACGGAGTCTGCCACCATGAATCCAAAAGTTATACATATCATCAAATGCAACAGATAACTTCTTTCTAATCCTTAACAGAAGCTTCTTTCTAATCCAAATGCAAGATAAAAAGATGATGAAGTGGCAACACACCAAGGTCACATATTATTCTCATTTCAACAACGTATTCAAGCTAATGTTTGGTTTTGAAAGAATGCAGCATTCAGGCTACTATTTATTAATAGAAGAATGTACCAGAGGTATGCTTAGGCCTTAGCTAAACACAGAGAGAAACAATTGCCACAAAACATAAACTTGCCTTGAAGAATGAAGTGAAAAACATCGCCAGATTCTGAATAAATGCCTGAAAGCATAGAGAAGAGCAAAAACTGTGAGTTGAAGCTTATTTAAATCTGTATTGCTCCAAAATAACATGCAGTTCATGTAAAATCCCACAATCACCTGCTCCTCACTATTGCCATTTGCATAAGCATCAGGAATGTTTGTACTAGTTGGAAGAACCGTCTAAAATAAACAAACACAAATAAAAAATATTAAATTGGGTAAAGCATAAAGCTGAAGCAAAACGCACAGCATAAAAGAAGGAGGACCAAGCTCAACTCCAAAAGATTTGCAACACATCCATTCAGTAATGAAATTCTCACATACCTGCAACTGGACTATGAATACAGTATACATTTTAACATATTGCAAGTTGTAGAAATCCCCAAAATTCAAGGCTGCAACCTGTGAAAACGCACACATATGTGTTAGTTGCATTCTTTATGAGAAAAACCATGTATACTACTATAATCTTTTATCAAAGTGCCTCAAATAAGTTTTACCTCTGTCAAGCACTGAAGGGTCAAATTACGATATGACGGCACAGGAAAAAATTTGAGGAGTATCTCCAGCTGTAATACAGTGAGTAGGTCACATTGGTTACAACTTCATGAGATACACACTAACGCACCAAGAATATGTTATAATAAATTTCCAGGAGGATGAAAAAACAAACCAGTGGAGATTCAAAGATATAGCCCAAAGGAATCCACGAAAGAAAAGCATGTAATGTAGCCAGTGTAGCCCTGATTAGCTCTGCTCTTTGAGATGCTTGTAGCACATATAAGCATAACTCATGAATGAGCTGAAACTCACTGTTACCAACCACAAGAAACAGCACAATTTAGTTGGGAATCAATAATCACTCAAAAACGAGCATGGTCCAAAGAACTTATCAAGGTCTCAGTTACCTGTTCAGAGATTGCTTAAGTTCCTTGATCTTCTGTTGAGTCATTTCACCCCTTGAGAAATCAAATACCTCTTCACTTAGAAGCTGTAATGCAAACAAATTGCCATTCAGATTTTAAACCACATTAGTATAAAAAGGAGATAAGGCGTAAGGAGTCGGAATATATCAGACATACCTTCAGTATAACCATGCAGTTCTCACAAATGGTTTCACTGGTTTTTGCTGCTGTCACTAAGTCAGGGATGAAGCTCCGCCACCTGGCCGGCCACTCATGTTTCAAAATCTGCATATCGATTTGCAAGTTACTTCATTATAATTTCCGAGTGCAAAATATTATAATGGAACACAATGGAAGCAAAGAAGAGCTCACCTGAACTAGTATAATGTTAAGTTTGTTAACATACAACCTTTCTTGGCGGAAAGAGGCCTCGTTACTTGAAAGCTACAGAAGGGAAGAATTTAATTGATGTTAGATGCAGCAGATGTAAGATAATGTAGAAAGAAGAATCTCAAAAAACAAGACCAATAGGAATCTCATACCTTTACAATAACATCAGATATGTAGTTTTTCATACCATCCCGTTGCTCAACAGGCAATACGTTCCATCTATATTTAATAACACCTTCGAGAATCTGTAGACAAGCAACCAATAAATTATTTCTGCCATCATAATTAAAAAGTAACGTAATAATGAACTACCATGCACTATCCGTGATCATCAATTAACGTCCTTTAAGACAATCTTATAATCATTCTTCAACTAATGTAAATGTGTGAGTATGCTCCCGATATTGCAATGTGATGTGTGGCTTAAATAATGTCAAAACAAGCCAACTGGGTAAAGCTAAATGGCAAAGGCATAGATTAAGTAAGAAAAAGTAGAACCCTATATCCTCGTTTCTACTCACTTATTGTTTTAAACATCAAATGCAATACAAAAAAAAATTGTGCAGCGTATATGAGACCATAGATGAGAAACAGGGTCACCTCCACTATTGACATATGAACACCTATAATATGATTAAATGTTCGTGACTAGCAGATCACAAAGATAAAAAGAATTACCTGTAACGCGAAGAATTTTGTGTTCAAGCTCTGTGTGTTGGACAAAATGTGAACCACTTGTAGCCACATATCTGGATTGTTTTGCAATTCCCGCAATATATTATCAGCAGCAGTCCTCTGTATAATTAGCATAAATCCATAAGAAACATACCAACAGAACATCATGATCAAGTGAATGAGACATCATGAAGAAGATCATAAAAAACCATTGTTTTATAGCACACCCTAAGTTAAGTCAAAATAACTCGTACATGTGTCACATATATGTAGATCCTCTTCCAAATGATAATTTGCATATTGCCTTCTTAATAACCAAAAAAAAGTGATTAGAAACCCGGTATTGAATAATGGCAAAGGCATGGATCATATCTAGTTTCTACTCCATGGTTCAGTTATATTCAATATTTAATTTGTATGACATAATGGACCATTTTTGCTTCATAAAAAACTATAGGTGCCATAAATTGTAGTGGAACTGTTGGTATGTTACATAACAGGCCGCAGAAACCCGGTATTTCCTATCTGACATCTGTAATCTGTTGCATTGAACTGTTGGTATGGTGCATTATGG
Organism: Artemisia annua; assembly: GCA_014162995.1. Lineage (NCBI taxonomy): Eukaryota > Viridiplantae > Streptophyta > Magnoliopsida > Asterales > Asteraceae > Artemisia > Artemisia annua. Next base: position 91,252 of record LBNU01024916.1, on the reverse strand, counting down.
ACCATTATATTCAAATTTTGTCATTTACCCTATCGGCAGTGTTATGATATTACAAATTTTCAGCATGTACCTAGACTTATTTGAAATTTTTATATGATCTACAAATGATTCCGCACATTTACTCCACATCTCGACACTCTTAACTCAAAGAACATAAGCCCTTCCTCAAGACTGGCACATGCCTACCAACCAAAACAATGTATGAACTTCTAATCAGCCATACTTTTCTTTGTTCCTGCATTATGCTTCCTATATCAAAATATATATTTCTCTTGTAACTAGTGACATAATAGTAACTGTGAAACTCGTTTACACAAATAACACGACAGAACCTGGAAGTTCAGATTGCTACAAATGTGATAGTGCCAACTTAACTTCAAAAGAAGAATGCAGACTATATTACCGGAAAACATACACTAAACTAAACCCTTATCTAGTATTACAACAACATTCATCTCTTATACTTATTCCCAACCACTTCCAACAATCAACGGTCAACCATTCAGAAAACAAGTTCAACGCCCACACTTATCAGCATTCTAACTTAAAAAAAAATACAACTAATTTTTATACAAACGCCAAACTTAAGCTAATAAAAGCATTTCCTAGTGTTAAAACATCCTTCATCTCTCACATTTACACCTAACCACTTCCTACAACAAACAATTCACAACACGTTTAACGCGCACACCTATTGGCATTCTAACGTCACACACACAACACACACAAAATAAATAAAAAATATTTCATCACACTAAAACCTTCATTATAAACTTATTCCGCTCAAACATCATTCAAACTACACAGCACCTTTTTAGTACCTTTTCTACTGTTCAAACGAAACTCATCTCTTAGATTAATTCCTAATCGCTACCAACAAACAGCAATTCACACGACACCTTTACCGCGCTTCACAAACGCACAACACAAAAAACATCTAAGAGTCGTTTCATCGCATTATGTAACCAAGTCAAACAACAATCAACTAAACCCTAACTACATATCACTAACAAAAAACACGTCACATCCAAGTCTTATCAGCATTCTACCGCCACACAACGCGCATTTATCAGCATTCTAACGTTACACACGTCATCACAAACTCATTCAATTACAATTACGCGGACACTTATCACATTTTAACTTTAAATAAGTCAAACAACATTCAACTAAACCCTAACTACACATCGCATTATAACGTCCCGCAACACGCGCACACTTATCGACATTCTACCTAGACACACACACATCAAACAGCAATCAATTAAACCCTAACTACACTACACTAACAAAATCAACCACAAAAAATTTTATAAAAAAAAAAAGTTATAAACCTCATCCTTAGATCCAGTGCCGTAAAAAGCAGCAACGGTAGCATCAAGTAAGGGAACGTCAATAGGTTGACTTAAATCTCGAAGCTTCTCAGCGGCCATTGAATAATAGCCCTAACTGAATTCAAAGTTTGTTATAAAGTTTGTTAGAGTTTGTTGTTGTTGTACGGATGAAAGTGAAACCCTAGATTTTGGGGGAAGAAGAGTATATGCAGGAGGTGAGATTCTAGAAGATAAATATATATTTTGAAATAAAAAAGTTTTTATAATAATAAAAAGACAGCTTCAAATTTAAGCAGAAGTTTTGTAGAGAGAGATAGAGAGAGAGTGACTGCTTTCAAACGCGGTCTTCCTTCCCCCTCTTATTACTTTTTTTTTTTCTTATCTTTATTTTACTTTTCTTTTTTATTTATTGTTTTACTACTTGTCGACACTTTCAGATAAAAGAGGGGTTTTTTTTTTTTTTTTTTTTTTTTTTTTTTAAATATCACAAATGACATAACATGTATAGTTAAAAGATCGTGAGATTTTAAAGGAAGAAAAAGAATGTCGTAAGATTAGATGGACACGCTGCGTAATAAATATTTTTGGAATCTTAGTATTTATAGAATTTTCTGAAAAAGCTAATTCAGAAACTTTGAATGGGAGTTAAAGCCCGACAACCAATCTCGGATAAGTATGAGTCATTGCCGGTGAAACTTTTTATTAAATGTTGTTCATTAAAGGTTTTTGTTTTTTTTTTTTTTTTTTTTTAATAAGATAGTTAAAATGTTAATAAAATAAAAGGATAAAATATTTGCTTTCAAGCATGTATTATTAATTGTAAACGCACAAACCTATTACTAGGATAGATGACATATGTGGCTTCTCCGATGCACTCTTCCATGGTTGCAAGAAACGATTTTAGATGTTGCAAAAGTTTAAATTAGCAAGTATGTCCCTTTACCAATTATCACTCAATGTAATATAGTAAACTGAATAATAGTAGAACGTGTAAATTGCCTTTTTAAAAACTGAGCAGGGTGTATAAGCTACCCCTATATTAATTAAGAAAATTCCTAAAATGCCCAATTCATGATCCACTTTCTAAGACTAATGCTAATGGCAACACCATTTCCACAAAAGCAACCCTGCCACGTCAGCGCCACCTCAGCTTTCTCTCTCCACAACTCCACCCCAACCACAATTAGCTAGTGGTGACCACAAAAGCAACCCCAATTGAATACACATGCTTTGTAGTAAACTTGCTTTCAATTGTTTGTAGGAATAGACATAGTTTGTAGGTGACAAAATTTAATACACAACTTTGTAGGAATAGATTAGTCAATGGAAGAAGTAAACCAAATTTAATACACATACTTTTACTCCCCAACTTTCCAATATTAAATTCCTGTATTTACTCCCATACTGACGACACATGCAAGTAAACCAGATTTGCAAAGTTTCTCACCTCTTTGCCAAGCTGACGACACATGCATTTTTCTTCTAAATCCGTGTATTTACTCTCATTTGACCTTCATTTTACTCCCCCAACGTTCGAAAATTAAAGCCTTGATCATTCAATTGTTTCGGTTGGTGATGCAACCGAATTTTGGAAAAAGTTGGAGGGCGACGCGTTGCTTTGGGGTGTGCTAGGGGGAAGTGGCGCGTTGCTTTTGGGGTTGTTTGGTGAAACCAACGCCCATTAGCATTGGTCTAACAAAAAGAAAAAAACCATTTCCTAGTATACCACTAACCATTGTGTTGACTTCACTAACAATTAACATAACACATTACTAATTTTTAAGTTTTTAAAATGTTGTTTTCTCTTAATGGAGATAGAGAAGAGAGTGAGAAGAGAAGTGATTAGACACTAGTGTGCACGGTGCAAGGGTGTTATGCCTGAGGATCTAAAAGTTCAGTCCATGGGCACACCACTATTGCGGCACATCGACAACCAGCTAGGCTTTGGATAAAACCCTATTCTTCTCACCTATAAATGAGGGCCTAAAACAATTTATTTTTATCCGATTCTCATTTCCTCTTGTGCTTCATACAAAACATCTAATATCAAGGAGTTAATGAGGGCCTAAACAGTTTATTTTTATCCAATTCTCATTTCCTCTTGTACTTCATACAAAACATCCCTATATCAAGGAGTTCTTGTTCCACCCATGGCCGTACTCCAATCATCCTGATAGGCCAAATTATGTTACAACCTAGTGTCTTTTTGGTTGTGTTCTTGGTTGTTTGTTATTTCCGCAAGTTTATTCTTCTTGTGAACTGCTAGTTAGATCCTAACACCGTTTACGTACATGTTACCAGCATCAAATAATAGATTGGTATTAACATGACTACTTCTTTGTTGGTACCAATATTCACCATCAACAAAACAAAATACATACAACCAAAACTTCCATTAATCTTTCTTGGTCAAGGAAAACATTATTACCATAGCATTTTACCTTGGGCTTTTATGCATATAACTCAGGTCAGCAGTCGCCTGCCAGTCGGTTGACCAACATAACTTGTTCATATTTATGGATTCTATAATTTAACCAATTGCTCTCTTAATCCCAACATCAACCATAAAATGTGACAGATGAGAAAAACATGACAACATGACTATTTAGAAATTTAAGCCGTACTAGTCAAGACAGAGTAACGTACACGAACACCGCTTCAAAGCATCAATATTTATGTGCATTATACTTTCAGTAAACGAAGCAGCTTTAACATAAGATTACATGAATTACATGTCTTCACTTCGTTACCTTGATGGCCATACAATCACCAAACTAAACCTAAGGGCTTAACAACATGGACATGATAGAAGACAATTTAATTTTCTGAACTTTTGCAGTGTAATTAAGCTGAAACAACACCTCTGTACTCGATCTCACTGTTACCTCATTCCACTCCGAGCCTGAAGTCCCTTCACTTCTGTAGTCTCGCGGCACATACAGAACCTGGAGCTTTGAAGGGGCTGTATTCAGTCACAACAGACGCTCATTAGAACCTTCTCATTTTTTTTTGTCTTAGCATCAGAGGTCAAAAATGGGTGAGTCTGGATGGGTAACCGGCCGGTTTGACCCAAAACACTCTATGCCCAATAATTGAACTTTTTTATGAACAATTAGTGGATCAAATATTACAAATTCAATGATACTCTAAACTTCAAAATAGAAGGATTTAATTGGTTCTATGCAATTAAAAGCAAACTTTTAGAACTTTTTGATTTGTTTTTCTTTTTAGCTATATTTTACCATTTTGGCCCATTGAAGATAAAACAGAACCCAAATCAACCAATTCATAGATAAATCCTTTAAAACTACCTCCTAAACTTAATTCAGTTACAAGACATCAACCTCAATTTAAAGTAAAAATAAGTGCTACTAGGCAATTAGCAATTACCTAAACCAAACATGCTTGTACTTTGGACGATCATGCTGCTAATTTTTGACCTCTTTATATTTCGTAAAGACACAATATCATCTTGCTTTCCTTTGAATTCCAAAAATTCTCCCAATAGATGCTTCTTATTTTTTAGCTCTAACCTGCACCAAGAATATAGTAATACAAGATGAGATAAGATACAACTGATTTAATGCCTCCAGTAGTTTCATCCACTGGAATGAACCACAAACAAGTGGCAGTACACGATATTATAGAGGCGGCATGATGAGTCGGTCTGGCAGGTTGGGGAATGGATCAAAACAGGTCCAGGGTAAACATGTCATCTTTCCATATGGGTCTAATGGAGACGCCTTGATCCACTAACACATTTGTCCGTTTATAATTTTTTTTATCTTACTTATGATTGCAAAGTTATATAATAATTGAATTGAATTTATCTTAATAAACTAATATAGGAGATCATATGCATTTAAAGATACACTTTTTGCAACTTTCAGCTTAAATGACTAGGGGTGGACCTAGGGGGTTCTCACGTGAACCCTATGGATTTTATTCACATAGTGTAAATTTTGTCAAAAATCATGATTTTTTCCAAAATGAACTTGGTAACTTCATAATTCTTCTATATATATATTTTTTTTTTTTTTATTTGCACCCGGTGACTATAAGTTCTGGGTCCACCCCTGTACATGATTAGTGACCCTGTTTAACTCATTGAACCTGATTAAGTTTAAAAATAATCCGCAATCCTAAGTTACACATAAAACTTCGACATCATATTACAAAAGAGAATCAAATCTCAACTCTTAGAAACAAGTAAAGAACCTCAACATACCTATCCCACACAGGAGCAGTACTGAGGATGAAACCAAGATTTTGCGGTGTTGATTCCTGCGTTTCTTTCTTATCACTACGTAAAGCACCTTTTATCCAGCCAGATATGCTCTTTTTCTCTGGTTTCAGTTCTGCCCATTGCTCATATGTTACAACCTCAGGTGGAAAGTTATCTGGATTGACGGTGCTGAAATAATTTCACAAAGTAAATTCATCTAACAAAAACAAAAAGAATCCGTAGGCCATCAAAATATAAAAACAATTGCTCGTGTATATTACAGACATCAAAAAGTTCTTCAAACGATACCCAGCATCCCTGTTAAATAATATTTGGTTATCATGAGACATACAAAACATTTTTTGTTTGTTTATAAATGCCAGTTGTACGCAGAACTTTCGCAACTATAGATTATGTTTTAACAAGAAATGCATGAGATTTTTAATCAAATATGTAAGGCTCAAACTTGCTAGCCTTATTGCACACGTTCAAGATGTGCATCCTAATGAAACAAATAATAGTCAAGTTATTTTAAGGATTAAGGCATAATTATAGAAAGCAATTGCCACTAAAAGTAAAGGCAATTTTGACCCATTACTTCTGAGAAAATTGAGCAGGAATTTGTTCTCTATAGGGGCCAAGCGGGTAAAATTAAATTAAGATTATTTTATAAGGAAACGGGTCATATGGGTTGAAAGTTGCCCAAAGTGTATTTTAAATGCATGAAAGCTCCTGAATCATCGTATTAATTTAACAAACTCGATTAATACTGTAAAAAATATAATCTTACTATCTGACACTCATTATCTAATAAAAAAATTAATTCAAGAAAAAAGTCATCTGGTCAACCAAACCACACCTGTTTAGACCCATACAAAACCTGTCCGTTACCCATAAAAAGTTAACTGATTGACCCATTACCCCACCTGCTCATCCTGTTCATCTAGCCACCCTCAGACATAGTATAAAAAAAAGAGCGATAAAGAAGTTCCTAGTTCATACCGGAAGTTTGGGTTGGGACATACGATCTTGAAGGACAAATATCCTTCTGGGAGAGCCACTCCCCTTTGCTCAAGATAAGACTCAAGAACTGCAACTTGTTTCTTAGCCTCCACCATCTATTGCAGATAAAATATAATGGTGAAGTAAGAAAGCCAATAATCAATAAAAAATGAGTCCCATCCCCGAAACTCCCTTTCAGCCTAGAAATAAAAGTGAGAGCGACACTGTGCATGCTGTAATGATTATTGATTAGGACTGAGAAAAATGGCAAGAACAGAAATTATTTGGCTGATACAATAAGCGATTAGTAACCAAAATTTTGTAACTGAATCCCTCTCCCTCCAATCTTGGATGTTTTGTATGTACTTTATGAAGAAATATCTTTGCATCAATCGAACTGTTTGCTGCTAATGCGAAATCATAACTTTGTTACTAATATTACATCTCCTGGTGTGCAAGATTCTAGTAATCAATCTTATTGTAACTATCCTTTTGGACGGTGTGCTAATTTAATGGTTATATACTTATATATAATCTCTCTAGAAGCTTTGATTTAATCTCCTGGTAAACTTTTTTTAGTGAATCTTATAACTCATTTAATATAATTGATAATGACATAACAAATAATACTAATATGTCTATAAAAAATTAAAACAAAATTTAGATCAAACTAGAAACCTAGGGATAAATGGTACATATGCTCATTAACATCATCTTAATAGATGGTCACAGCTTAGTCATCTGACTAGAAGTCATCCCAATCCTATCACAGAGGAATAAGAAATCATTTACCGCAATAAAGTACCGAAAACCTTACAGTGTTGCGATCTTTGCAAGAAGATAAGAACAAACTTCATCACCTGACTCTCATTGGTGGTTTATTATAAAAATGACCCACTGCAGCTTAACCTTAAGGACACTCCTGGACCAGTACTATTCGATCCACTATTGTCTTTAGAAATGTTATCTAAAATTTAGCAACTATGCATCCTCTACTGCTGCAATGAAGTCATCTCCGGAATCAGACATGAATTAGTAGAGAAGGAGGTAACTTAGAGAGGATCTAGTGGTAGGAAATATCAAAGGTACCCGAAGAACAATTTTAGAGAACATGAGGAACCAAAGAGTTGGTATAACTTAGTAGCCTTAATCCTGAATATTCCTTAATTTGCCTACTTTCCTTAGTCATATAGTTTTAAGCAAAATAATCAACTATATGAATTCTACTGCTCCTAACACCTTCATACCTGAGTGTAAGACTACTATTAAGGACTAGAGGCATCTTAAATCGTTTTCAGGTAAGAGCATTTAAAAATACGTCATCTAGAGACTTCTTATAGTAGTTAGATGGGTATTAAGTCTAGTCGTCGGATATACTTTTCCATTCAAAATTGTTCTTGCATGTAGTATATGGGCCTTCTCACATATATACAATTTGGGTATTCAAATATTTAATTACTTAATTTGACGATTATTCCCAGGTTAGTTGTATTTATTAAAAAATTTAGTAAATACAAGTCTAAAATCATTCACATAGTGGAATTAATGCTCTATTGAAACTCCGTACATCAATATACAAACTCAATTTGGTACTCAAACAAAAGCCCCTTCCAATTTAAATAAAAACAAGTATTTGTTACTGATTATTCCCCCCTTATGGTCATTATGGATATGCATCGGATGTTATATACATCAACAGAGTGGTGCTGCTGAATGAAATGTAGCCGTTAAAAGAAATACTGCATGCGTTTTGCTCATTTTGTTTTAACCAGATGTTACCTTATGCATTGTATGCCCACCACAATTATACTGGGTAAGAATGTATGATTACTCATCAAGATTCTTTTTCAAGGCACATCACTTTTACTGATCCACCAAGAGGTTTTATTTGCCTATGTTATGGGCATAATTACATGTCTTCAACTAACTTGGTTCTCATCTACGAGATACTTTTTTGGTGTCATATTTTAGATCCCATCACGTATAATGATTTATCACCCTTGTTAAAAGAGGTAAATCTTAAAAGTCACATTCCATGCAGTCTACATCAGGTTTTTATTCTTTTATTCATCTTAAAGAAAATTCCTCTGTATACCTTAACATGTAAGGATAGGTCTCTAGTAACTATAATGGCGATCCTCCGCTAATAATATAGGGATATAAGCACCATTCTCTTACAGATCTATCCATTGATGCACCTACATCTACACACTGCAAGGAGCCTCACTCCTTCCTCATCCATTCTACACCTACTAATGAATCACGTGACATTCCAATGACCCAACAAAAAAGAACCATAACTGGCGCCAATATACCTACACTTATAAAAGTTCTTATGCTTATCCATTTTTTGTTCGTCATGCTTTTGACAAAGTTAAAAACACAAGTTTTTGACAGGTATCATAGTACTTACATGTGCGCACAAGCTCATCGAGGAGGCATACAGTAATGCATGAGGAAATGTTTGTCCTTATGAGGGAATGAGATATTCATCATCCTGGTGTAAATGATTTTGCTGGTCCAGTGCGAACTAGTTGTTGCTTATCTCAAAGCAAAACTAAGTTGTCAAAGGTTTCGCTCAACCATATGAAAAATACTTACCAAATGGCCTATGTTTGCCACATTATTATCCAGGTTTTCGTTCACTATTAGCAGCTACATCAACTTAATATTATAAATGTATTTCTCAATATTGTTAAGAAGAATGTGTAAATAAAACAACTACATAGTTTTTGTGGTTGAAGAGTCCTATAAAGTATCCTGTCTTTAGAAGTCTCTTTCTGGTCTTATACATGTTTTACACATTTCACTAGGAGGATCCTCATTGGTCATGTTCTCAGCAAATGACTAATTTTACTATTCCCATTAGAAATGTGCGAACTAGTCAAGACCATTATATTCATTCAAGTGATAAGACTTTCCTAACTGTTTTGCAACTCCCCCATTAAAGTAGCAACAGCGTATTTACAGGAAGTGATAATTGGGCTACATTCAGTCGTTTCAAAATGATTTTCTCACTGGACTAGTTCCAACATCAAAAGGGTTGATAAAAAGAGGAACTTAATTGGAAAAGCCGAAAAGGCACAGAAAAGAGCCTACAACTCTGATACATTATACATCTCCATAAATGATTTTCTCCTTTGTTTAAAAATAATCTAAAATTAACTATAAGTTCCTAAATTACCTCCCAAATTTATAAAATCAAAGATATATACTACTTTATATACAAGATTTCTCCTATCAATTTTATCCACAAGAATTTTTAACCAATAAAGAATTAATCAACTATATCTCTCAAATTCTGCAAGTTTTGGTTTTGGACCCTCACAATCACAAGGCATCTGATATCACTTTACCTAACAAGAAGGAGCTGCTTGAAAATGTCAAGAAATCTGAGCAGCAAGCCAGAGTACTCTCACACATCTTTTTACCATGAATATAATGACCAACAAGAACTCCCCATTAGATATGATCAAACCGATAACACATGTCATGAGTATTGTTGTCCAAGTCACAATTAGTCCCTTAGTATGTATACCACTAGCTTAGAGTGACCTTATTATTTATTTTTTTTAGGTAAAAAGGGTTTTTTACCCCCGGTAAATTTATAAATGATCACCAAAACGTTAAGTACATACAACGTGGTTGATTACCTCATTAAGATGACATCCATACAAAGAAGTTGTCAAGAACCAACAAAACAACAGGTCAATTCCTACCTGAGTGACATTATATATGTATGTGAAACTACAACCCAGCTTATATCTTCAAAACTGATTTAGTAACTTATTTTTAAGGTAGCAGGCTCATTTTAAAAGTCAGCTTCATAAACTAGGGGCACTATACCTTTATTGAGGACTCTCAGCAACTCAGCAGTAAATCAAATGTATTAACTACATTGCAAATTAAAAAAAACAATCTAATATAAAAGAACTCTAACCGGGTCTTGATGTCGCTCAGTTTTGTGCTTAGATCCACCCGTGCAAACCCAAGTTCCATCCCTATCAATGGATACGATTCCAGAAGCATTCATTACAGAAACAACCACTGCCTCCCTGAAATAAAATCACGTTCACAGTGCTTATGTTATTATAACCAACATTTAATTGCAGAAAAACAGGAATGGGCAAAAAGCAATATAGTAGTGGAAAGGCGAAATGTAAGTTACCCTTTGGTGACGAGAACAAGATCAATATTCTGACGAGAAGCAGTATCAGGGTCTGGAATACGAAGCCCGACATAAGCTTTGCCACCATACAGGGTTTGAAGCCTACAAGTACAAGTTGTAAACATAATCAAGACTGATGATTGCTAGTAAGTAGTACGTTTCTTCACTAGCTTTTTTCACTTTCTAATCTCTCCGTCTCTCTCACAAGCTACGTATCTATGATTTTTCACAGGAGATCCTACAATCTTATTGGAAATTTCCTTAAATATATATGATATTAGCATGTAATAGTAACATAATATTACAGATGTTCCAATTTATGCAACCAAAATTACTTGTACATCACTTCGACACTTTATTTTACTAAAACGTGCTCCAACATTTAAAACTCTAATGACTGGAAGATTACGAGGTGGAACACTTCCACAAATATGTTGCTTAGATCGGAACACTTGTGAAAGTACAATAACCAAAACAGCAACAACAATTTTTTTTTTTTACAGAATTAGCCGCTTTAACAATGAGGAACATGTATCTCTATTACATGCTCAGACACATATGGACCTCCAAAGATCAGTGTACATTTAACGAAGGTTTTTATTTTATTTATTATTATTTTTTTTTTTCCTTTCACATCCAAGTCTTTGGAAGATGACTTTGTGTCAGGTCATTTTGTACGGGTTATATTCAACTTTTCCTTTTCTTTTCCAGTTCTTAATATGTTCAATTTCCTTTGCTTTAAAACTTGCGAACATAGTGTAAAAGATATTGATTAAATGTCTATGGGGGTGTCTATGATTGCTTATTTTTGCTTCTTATCTGCTTATTCCAAAGTAGAATCATTTTTGTAAAATAAGCAATAAGCTAGTAAGAAGCTACTTATTTTATAGTTTTTTTAGACCAAATCAGTACTCTGTTACCTTCGTATTTAACCTATAATTTCTCATAAGTTGATTTGATTCAAATTTATCAACAACTATTATTTTCGCGAGCATTATTGCATTGCTTTCTTTTACATAATAAGCATATCCAAACACTATTTCCAGAACTACCATATTTAAGCAGCTTATACGTACTTATTTTTAAGCAGAAAAATACGCAATCCCAAAGTGTCACACTGCAAATAACGTTAAACATATGATTCACCGCCACTTAATCTTGTAGCAATGGACTATCTGGATATGCATTTTCCAACATTCAAAAACTCTCTTCAAAAGGCTTAAATCGGCAGGGAAACCCTAACCCCGCAATGACAGTGACTTTTTAGTTTGTGATTTAAACCCATAACTTATTTCCTCAAAGCCCGCCTTAAATATTTGCGGTGGGGGAGTAATACCACCGGGCAATGCCGCAATGACTCAGCATCTCTAATATATAATCTCTAATGGAATATGTTTGGTGGACCTAATAAAGGGGCCTAATGGTGGACCTAAGGCTTTAAATACTTGTACAGCACTGTACAAGTATTTAAAGCCTTAGGTCCACCATTAGGCCCCTTTATTAGGCCTATATATCAAGGTTCATCTCTAATATATAACCTAATACTACAACTAAAGATAGTATTTATTTTTTTATTTTTTTTATTTTTTTTTTTATTTTTTTATTTTTTTTAGGGTGTTTGTTTAAGCTTATACGTGGGGCTTATGAACTTTATTTGATTTCGGCTTAAGCCCCATTTCTACTAATGGGCTTATATAAGTTTATAACAATATAATAAGCTTATGGGTGTGTTTGGCAAAAGTAGCAGCTGTCAGTAGTAGTTGCTGTGAGCAATAGTTTTTTTTTCTATAAAAACGTTTGGTAACTAACGTAGTTGTAGGTGCAATCATAATGTGTAAAGCAACTCCTAAATGCTCAACGCTCCTAAATGTCATGGAGCGTCGGAGAATGAGCATTCCAAAAATATAGATAAAGCTACTTGTTGCTCGCCAAACGAGCATTAAATATCACAACGCTCACCGCTCTTAAATACTCCTAAATGCTCCGCGCCAAACACACCCATAGCAAGCTGATATAAGCTGAGAAATCTCAAAATAAGCCAGAAAATTGAGGCTTAAGCCGAAATCAAATAAGCTCAAATCAAGCTTAAAAAAATATAGCAAATATCATTATTTTGACAAGAAATAAAATGATTAAAAATGATGATATATACCTATCGGCAACACCGAAAAGAGCGTTGGAACCGGAAGAACCAAAATCGAGATGATCATCGTCATCATCGAAGAAGATACGTTTTACCACTTTGAAGATAACAATACCGAATATAATCTCCAACCACATCTCACTCTTGTTGTTTTGTGTATCTTTTTAATTGTGGTGTAAGAAGAAGGATTGATTTTAGTAGTAGCTAATTTGGGGGTTTGGGAATATAAAGGAAAGTATTTAAACTTTGGAATGTGGGTAAAGTAAATTTGTAATACGAGTACTAGTTTTTATGTCGACCATCCCTCACGTCACGGTGACACTACTTTTCAGTTGATCATCAAACCTTTTATTATCATTGTCAATAAAAATACTACGGAGTAACTTTATACAAAAATATCTCGCACACATTATATGTATAAAGTACTAGCTTCATAGCCCGCCCGATGTGCGGGTTCGCTTTATATTATTGTTTGACAAAATATAATTGGACGTAAGTAAATAATGAATAACGGCAAATATGTTAAACAAAAATAATGAAAACAAACAGTGTTTCATGTATCATATGTTAAAAGAAAAATGATAAACCTATCTAATATTTTAATTAGTACTACTAATTGTTCCACCAAGTGTCTGAATCAATAACATGTTCTAACAATCAACATTTTATCCACAAAAATGAATATTTTCAATGCATGTCACGAAATAATCAAGCACAAAGTAAAACAATGAAGCTCAAGCTAGTCCTTGACATGAGTAACTTTCATGCTTTCCTCCCGGTTCACCAAGAATCTAAAATGTTAAACTGTAATTCCAATTATAACTATTGGAATCATCATTACCGGACTCAACTGCAGAATCATCATCATTGGAATCACTGACCTGCAAATATTCAAAATGTTAGCTATGTGTTAATAATGATAGAGAGAGTTTAGATGAAGTGAATAACAAATTAAAATAATACATCGATAAATTTCCAAACGGACAATTAAAACTGAAGAATAGAGATTCCGAATAGTACCTTTTTCATCCGAGCTGTCACTACAACACTAAAGAATATGTCATTAATGCACCCTATCACCTGTGGAGGGAGTTTTCCAAATCATCATAAGCTTAGTATCATCACTGATGAGGCGAAAAGTGTTACGCTTTTAGGGGGTCATTTAAGCCCTAATCCGTAATTATTTGATCAAATATTGCCTTAAATCGTTCCTTTTGTCATTTTAGGTACTTTGAAGAGGAATTCTGGAAAAGAAAGCATTTTGGACGTTTTTGGAGCATAAAAGTGAAGAAAACGACAAAGTCTCAAATTATGCTGAAAACAGTACCTGACGGCGTCACGTTCTATCGTGTGACGGCGTCACGCTTTGACACCATGAAGGATGATTTTTACACTAGACGCCCCAGAAAGTTTTGAGGAATTAACACGTGACGGCGTCACGTGTTGGAAGCCCTAGGCCGTCACGTTATGTGGTAAAGGGAGACGGCCCAGAAGGAATTACAAGGGGACGGCGTCAAGAGTGGATCTGAGCAATCCGAATTTTATTTTGGCGGCGAGATGACGGCGTCAGACCCTATAAGCTGACGCCGTCACAATGTAAAATCTATATATAGTTTTCTAATTTTCATTCATTAGTGTGCAACTTTTGGGAAAAAACCCTAGCTCGTTTTTCTACTGTATTTTTGAGGGTTTTCCACCCTTGAAACTTGGATGCTTAATTGAAGATAAGTCTCTTCCAAATCATTCAATATGTCTATGTATTGTGTGATTATATCTTATGCTTGTCTTTCAATTAACATGCTAGGCTAGGTCTTTATTGTGTTTGCTTAGATCTAATGAAACCTAGCTATTGATTATATGTTGTTGGTTTGCTTGTGATTATTGTGGGTGGGTGAAGTCGATGTTAGGCTTAAGAAAACTGGCTAACCTCCTATACGGTAACTTGCTTGAACGTCTTAAGAAACATGAATCGGATGTGTACTACGATTATTTGGTTGTATTTAATGCATGAGCGAATTCTAATGATCCCATGTTAGGAGCTTTTAGTCGGCTCGACATAGGAGTGAAGTAGGAGCTTATAGAGTTAGGGAAGATCGTACACGGCCCTACGAATGGTTTAAAGGAATACAACCCGTCATCCACGTAATTACAACAAACCAACTAACATATAAAAGATAGCTAGGGAGTAAGGAAATCTAAGTAAACACATATTTCTCCCATATAAGTTTCACAACCACTTTAATTTTCTCGTTATTTTTATTTTATTTACATAAGTAGTTAATTGGGTTAGTTGACTAGCAACTAATTCCGTCCACTCCTCTATAACCCGAGATTTTTACTTGCTTTCTAAAAAATTATAAAAATACAAAAAGAATCATCCCTCAACCCTTAGACCTAATTAGAGTAGCTTTTCAAGCCTAACAACACTATTCCCCGAGAGAACGATCAATCCCCCGGTACTTGCCACTACACTATACTACATCGGTCAGGTACACTGCCTGGTGGGGATTGCAAGCTTCTCAAGATCCCTTGAGAGGTAAAACCCTAGTGCGTGGTCGCAATCCCGCGCATCAATCACCATCATCAGGTTTGATTATGTCTCTTATGCTATCTCATCCTACTCACCCATGTTCCAAGCAACATTAGCTACCTGATGAGACATATTATAAAGGGGTGTTTAGATTAGTTGTTTTATTCCAGCTTGGTATGCATCAGCATCAGCAGCAGCCATTCACACATTATAATTAACATGAGAAAGTGCCTTGAAGAGTCCTGGTATCAACCCTTGTGAACTATAACTTCAAGAGCCATCCAATATGGGGTACCCTTCATTGTCTTGGCTCCGGTCATTGTAGCCTACATAAAAATATATGGGCACGTGGTTACGAAGAGACTTAATTTAAATGGGATAAAATCCTAATAAAAAAATAGCGTAAAAAGCTATCAAAAATTATAGCACGCATAAAAGCTCAACTTTATTGGAAGAACCCAAATCTGCAAGCTTTACGCATACTTGGACGAAGTTTAATTGGACGTAAAAAAATAATGAATAACGGCAAATATATTAGACACAAAAAAAATGAAACAAAAAGTAAAGCATTCATGTAAATTATGTAAAGTGTTCATGTAACACATGTAATTTATATACATCGACCAAATCACATGATGGTATTTCCGATCTTGAAATAAAATACAATTTCATCTCGTATATAAAAGAACTATAGTTCGAAGGAGGTCTTGATGAAAAGTACTGATTTTATGTAGGAAGTGAAGTGAAGGAAGTTCGAATGAGGTCTTGATGAAGAGTACTGATTTCATCTCATATATAAAAGAACTATAGTTCGAAGGAAGTGAAGGAAGTTGTAAGGAAAGTATTTAAACTTTGGAATGTAGGTAAAGTCAATTTGTAATACGAGTACTAGTTTTTATGTCGACTATCCCTCACGTCAAGGTGACACTACTTTTCAGTTGATCATCAAACCTTTTACTATCACTGTCAATAAAAATACTACGGAGTAACTTTATACAAAAATATCTCGCACACATTATATATAAAGTATAAAGACCGTGGCTTTGAGGAATAGTAACTTTAGGCCCATTTGGTTTTGGCCAGCCCAAACCCGCAAAAAAGATATGTCAAATACCCGGATCCACCCACCCCTCTCTTTTAGTCACTCTCTCATTTATGGTGGCTCCGGCACCCAAAAAAGACCCGCCGGTGCAACCCACCTTCATCCGACACCGAGGGATCTACAGTGTTTTTTGTGAGTGTTGCTACAGAACAATCTACAGGAACATGATTATTTTATTTGGGGCACAGTGTTGGTGTGAGAGCGTATTTTTTTTTTATTGTGGTTCGTGGCTCAATTTTTGCCATTTGTTGTCAAGTACGAAGAGTGTTTTTCGTAACCACATGTTGATTATAAGTGTTTTCTAGATTGTTCACTTATGTAATTATTTTTGGAGCATCTGGATTTGTTGTGTGTGGTCAGACAATCTCTCTTGATAGGTTTGCATTTGTTAATTTTTTTGGTGGTTAACTTTTCTGATGTTTGAATTATATGTTTGCTGCTTATGGTGTTAGCGTTGGTGGATTTAGGATCTGTTACTTTAGGGTTTGTTGCTTGAATGTTCTGTTAATCTTATATGAATATGATGTTATCATAGGATCAATTATGTAACATCAATTTGCTATTGTGATTTTGGTCCATGCGAGTATTTTAAGGTTACCCATTTAAGAGTCTTAATTTTGTGATCTAAGATTTAGCCATTTAATTGCTGTAATTTTTTTCAGTATTGTGATTCTGGTCTATGCGAGTATATTAGGGTTACCGAATACGAATTAGGGTTTGGATTTAATTTAGGGGTTTTTGTAAAATTAGGGGTTGTTTGATTATTTGGGTTGGGTGTGTGATTGTTTGATTATTGTGGTTGTTTGCGTCAGCTTATTTATGAGGCTTATTTGGTGTAGGTATCGCTTCGCATAATGGAAGGGCATGACATTTTGAATTTGTGTTTGCAACCTGTATGCACTTCTAAGCAAAGTTATAGTTGAGGTAACCCGTATCTTGGCAGGGCAAATTATTGGATTTGTAGTCATAGCAGGTTCACCCTTCTGTTTACTTTCGTTGCCTTATAGAGCAAACTTTCTTGGGTGACAGTTGAGGTAATCCGCATCTTGGCGAGGCAAATTATTGGATTTGCAGCCATGGCGGGTTGACACTTCTGTTTACTTTCGTGGCTTATAATGGGTACCAAATGAATATTCGAAATATGAGACTCAATTGGTGATTTTTTCCTTTGGTTAGTTCTGGTGTCTTGGCAGGGCAACCTGTTTCAAATCAGGTTTGCAGCCATGGTTGGTATTGCTACAGTTGTTAAAATGTCGTTGCCCATGTTTGTCTTTTGGCAAGGTAACCACTGTGTTTGGTGGTTGCAACCATGGACCATGTTTGGCGATGGTAATTGTTGCTTGCTGATATGCAATTAAAATGGTTGTGATATTGATTGTCATGAGTACCATCGGCTTTGAAGAAGATGAGATCGTCCATGTCTTGGCAAGGCAACCTATGATGGTTTGCAGCCATGGCGGATGCATCCTCTTTCTTCGATTGTTAGCCTATCTAAGCATCATATGGAATTTGACCTCTGAGTTTTTGATACTCAATTTAGTTTAGTGCAGTGGGTGACATTGGTTATAAGCTCCTGTAGTTGCAAAAGTGTTTAGTGGTTATGGTTGTCTGTGGGTTTCATGTTTGCAGCCATGGCAGGCGTATCCTGCTGAGTTTGGCACCTGTGTGTGTTGAGATGAAAAAGGTGAACCACGTTGGGATGATCCGGGATTTACTAAAATGGTATTTCACCATGGCAGGGTAGGCTTGGTGAGCTTGCAGCCATGGTAGACATATGGTGATGATGATGCTATTGCTGTGAGTGTATGATTTTTCAGCTAGAATAAGCTGTTGAACCGTTGTGGGTGAAACCGATCCGTATCTTGGCGAGGCAGCATGACTTCGTGTTTGCAGACATGACGGGTCGGATACCCTTTTATACGGTTACACACTCACAAATCTGAGCCAAATTGATAAGGAAATATGGCCCAGCCTAAGCCGCTACGCTGATTAAAAACTATGTTGATCAATATTTGACTAAAAAAAGGATACATGATACATTTGCAGAGTTTGTATTGTCGAATTTGTTTTGTGGTCATTTTTGGTAAATTGATACGACTTTGTTGTTAATCTCATTAAAAGGTATGATTTTCTTGCAATTTTTTTGAGTTGGATCGAAAGAAGGTTTTGTGATTTCGAGCAATTACCCATTTTTTTTTCTACACACCTGCACACATAGGCCATTTTGGCGTGTGTGAATATTTTTGAATTAATGTTTTTTTTGGATAAAGATTTTTTTTGGAATTAATGTTGTACTTTTATGACCTGAGTATTCATTAGTTTTTACAATTCACGTTGTTTGGTTATGTAGGTGTTGTTTTGATGGTTTAAATGTTCCGTTTTTAGGATTTTGATGTTGATTTATTATTTATTTATTATTTTTTTTGTGTTATTTTTCAGCTGCGGTTGCTACACAAGTCAGGTATACCAGGATGGAGCAAAGGACGTTTTGCTATCAGTCGTCGCCGGTATTAATGGTGAGTGAGCTTTCTATATATTTGGTCTTAACCTTTGTGCTTATCCATGTACGTATAGTGGATCAACTTGGGTTATATTTATCTCTAATGGGTCAACAGGGTTGAGTTTAGATATCTAATTAAAAAGGAAACGTTACATATTCTATAATCTATTTTTTTTATCTGTGGCTGTCAGGTGACCTTCTGATGGAGCTGGGAGATCAGGTAGAATATGATCTAGGCGGCGTTTTATCTGGCAGGAGAAATGTCAATTCAGAAGGAACAGAAGAAGGTTGAGCAGAAATGTGTGTGGCATGTAATTTGTGGTGCGAGACAGAAGGTAACCTCGACTCTGACCTCTCCAATTTCTTTTTAAAAAAATGAGCTAAAACAGTTTGATTCAACTCGGTAGTTGATACTAGATCGCACACTAGAGAGGCCTCGGGTGGCCGGCTTCATTATGCGAATAAGTTGGCGCCCATTCCTGAGCCTAGGGTGGCCGGCTTATGGGTGGCTTATTTGAATTCTGAAAAAACTTAGATGCTAACTATTTGTAAGTTATGCAAACTGTTGAATATTTGACCCGTCTAAAATTAGTCCACTTGTGATCCTTTGTGTCTGAATAAGTTTTAAATCTGTCATCCATTTGAATTTCTCAAATACAGATAAAAGCGCATTTCAATGGACGAATGGGTCAATCAAATACAATATCAATCGGAGTATGATGACTGACAAGGCATCCATGTTTTGCAGCTATTACTATTTCTTACCCAACTGGCTGGTAAGTTTACAACTTGGAACTGCAATTTTCTGAGTTTATCGCGTGTTATGCAGTTTATAGATATAAGTAAACGTTTGTTCAGAATTTTTTATAAGTAATAATAATCGGTTGTTCACTTACAAATAAAGAAGTCGATCTGGCTAATAAAGCTCCAGCCATATTAAAAAGAACGCTTAAAGATTTATCAGCTTATTGCGATTTGGAAAATCAAAAAGCTCACTTTTTCTAGATTATGAGTTTATTAGTTTAGGCTTTTAATGAACTTATGTTGCTTTCAGTTTGATACCCACATCATTTCATTTGTTGGAAGTAGGTAGCTGTGATTGGTAGATGATAATAATATGCGTTCCTATATTGTGTAATAGCCCTTGAATTACATGAAGTTCTGTTATTAGGTTCGGGTCAAAGTAGTATGGAGTTAGGGAACAGCGAGTCAAGGAATATAACTAAAACAAAGACTTTTAAGTGTGCGGTTTGATTTAAGGAGTTCGAGCCAAGAAATGCTT
The DNA here is from genome assembly GCA_014162995.1 of Artemisia annua. Classification (NCBI taxonomy): domain Eukaryota; kingdom Viridiplantae; phylum Streptophyta; class Magnoliopsida; order Asterales; family Asteraceae; genus Artemisia; species Artemisia annua. The sequence goes on along the minus strand of LBNU01024916.1, from coordinate 70,966 downwards.
TAGTGGGCATATTAGAGCCTAGAGGACCACAAGAGAGCTGACTTTTTTGTGAAAAAAAATTACAGATTATAAATGCTCGATTTTCTTTAGAGAATTTGGGTTGGGATAACACAAAGCATCAAAATCATTATCGATTAATTTGATACAGGAATTCAAGTCGGATGAAGCTTTAAGGGGTCATATGAGAGTCCATCTGATAACAAGTAGTAAGGATGAAATATGCTTTGTTTGCTTCAACCTTATGCGTAATTCTAACAGTTTGTGGAATTATTAGTTTCTTCATTAAAATACTTATACTTGACTTCATACAGTAACCATATTGGTATTTGTCTATGTTGAATATGTAGTTACATATAACTGAGATTTCTAGCATACCTGGTATCTTTATATCATTGAAATCAACTTGCACCACCAAAGCATTTTGAATATACTCAAGCGTTGTTACCTTTTTATTATTGCGTTTTTTCCCTTTGTGGATGAAATTAGAATCCAACCATGTTCACTTTTACTTTTATTATATGTTTACTAATTCCATTATTTGAAATAAAACTACAATCAAGTTTGCGTCATTAAAACTAAGAAACTTTATGCATTGGTTAGGCTATAATTTCTATGGCTCAGCAAAATTTTTACCCGTTTTGCCAATTTTCTACCCGTTCCTGAAAAAAATGTAACATAGACCATGGCTCACCATGGATATGAGGCCAAGCGTTGAAGAGCTTCGGAGCAACAAGGCACACCTAGATTTTGCTTGCATGCCGCTGTCATAGGTCTCATAATATGTCAACGGATTTTCTTTCCTACGATTGTAACGTAATATGTACTCCGTTTGAGTGCATCTCTGTTTACTTATCAGCTTTGGAGACAAGCTGCTAAATGGCAAGACTTTTGCTCATAAACCTTATGTATGGATATTTAGTATTTATGGATTTGAAGTTAGTATCTATCATTCTGTTGCTTTTGTGAAGTATAATTTTGGTTTACCATTTACATGACATGTTATGCAATTCATTTGTTTCAAGACTTTATCTGTATGTGATGTACAACATAAGCTTTAGTGCCCATTCTTTTTTGGGCTACCTTATAAAATGCTTTCGGACACAAACAACCCGCCGCGAAGCGCGGGTATCAAAACCTAGTTCACAAACAAAAACAAAATGGATGTAACTATGTGCAAAAAATAGAGGTGATGGGAGGCTTTTTTCTCTTTTTCCTTAACTATCTCACAATATACACACCATATACTATCTCATATGTTCTAAGCACGTTTAGAACCTACAACTATTTGGTTGAGGGGCTTCTCACACAACAAGAGGTAAAAAAGTCCAAGGTTGACTATACCGTGAAAAAATAACCGTGAAAAATTTAAAATATTTGTTGTAGTGATAGTAGAGTACCCGCGTGGTATTGTGGTAATATAGAGGCGATACTCGGTAATGAGACCCTAAGGGCTTGTTTGTTACAATTTTTTTTATTAAGTTATGTTTAATTAAAAGATTACTTAACGCAGACATCTTCAGTTTTATTACTTACTATTTTGAGTCATCTTTCTCTATTAAGTCACAAACAAACATCTTACATATGACTTAATGAATTCAATTTTTTTTCCATATTAAATCAATTAAGTCGAATTCAAACACCACCTAAGTCTTGTTTCTCTAAACCTCATAATTAATTCTCTAATCCTAAAAGTTTCCTTCCTTCTCTTTGCCTTGCTCGACCGATTACACAACCACAAAAGGGTTTCGGGTGTTGGTGTTCTACCTTGATCGATTGACTATAATCCACAAGGGTTCTCGGTTTGGTTTGTCTTCTTGGTTTGATCGACTAGAAAACCAGAAAGGTTTTTAGGTTTTTTTTCTTTGGGTCGATCACACTTCAACAACAAGAAAGGGTTTTGAGATTTGGTTGTTCAAGTTCAAGAAATCTTTTCACTACTAGTACTAGCATACGTAATTATCTTCTAAGAACGTATTGTTTGTGTTTACGTGGAGAAGATCATTCTTTGATCTTTGGTGGTTCGTGTGCTAGATTTACTCACACGCGAGTATTCATGAATCGTTGTTCGTAAGCTTTTAATTGCTAAAATGTACACGTTCTTGAACTTACTTTAATTACAATTACACTATTTACGATATTGTCTTTTGTTGCATTTACTTGTGATTACGTGTTTAAATATTAAGTGTTAATATGTTTTAAATTCCAACAAGAAATACCTTATTTAACTACTTGTCAAATCGTTTTAAATTTTTAACGAGGGAGAAAAATTTCTATTAGCTGCCAAATTCGAAATCACCAAAATTTCTTCATACATCTCAATATTACTAAAAACAAATAATAATAATTAACTTCATCTTTTTCGCTTCAAAATACATTCCTATAACTTATGTAGACATTTTTAAAATATCATATCATTCTTTAAAATGACATTTTTACTTGCAACCTGCGAAATTCAGTGGTTATTAGTCTAGTTTATAATAATTAAACACTATAAACCAATCTTCAATTACAAGAATTCCCAGCAGAAAAAGATATCAGAAATCCATATATAGAAATAACAAAAGGAATTACAAATTAACTAGATGGAACCCCTCACCATCAATAGAAAAACGTACATTATTAGTAGCATTTTTTTTGAACGATAGATGCACCATACTCGTCATATTCGGCCTTGGAAATCCATCTCTGTTTACATAAAGAAGAAAAAAATTAGTCTGATAGTCTTGAGAGCTAATCATTTGAAGTAGAGGATTCAATTTTAGATATTTCTTATCAATAAGTTGAGTCGAGTTGTGTTTTATCGCACGAAAAGAAAATAAATGGATGAAATACTGGAATAAATTAAAAAGAATCAGCGAAAAGGAGGAACACATAAAACAGGTTGAAAGACTATTTAGACGCATAAAACCAACTCGGTTATTTACAGATTTAAGATTTTAACATAGCACTATCATTTAGAGTAACTATATAACTGATGTACACTGAAGTCTGAACTCTGAAGCCATGTAATTTGGACCAAGACAGTTTACCTCTTGGAAGGTGCTGAGAGAAGAAATGAACGATCCTCCGAACCAGGCCCTGTATTTTCTATATTTATCTGCTTTCACGGAAACTCTCATGCTGGCATTAGCTTTTCCCATCATCTCCTTGGTCAATCGGTCTTTTATACCCGCGAACATGGTTGAACCACCACTGAGCACAATATTTTCGAACATTTCTCTCATCTTGTATCCATCCTTAACCATCATGATCGAGTTGTAGATGGCATCGTGAATACCATCAACATCTAGTCCAATGATAGATGGCTGGAAGAGAATCTCCGTGCACCGGAATCTCTCTTGTCCAATTGTGATAACTTGTCCATCGGGCAATTCATAGTTTTTCTCAACATCGTCTTCCGTTTCAAGTTGTTGTTCATAGTCGAGAGCCACATATGCTAACATTTCTTTAATGTCACGGACAATATCCAATTGAGCAGCACCGATGAACCTGTAATTTCTCTCCATCAGAATTTTCATTAGGTAATTGGTAATGTCAGCCCCTGCAAGTTTAATACGCTGGATGGCATGTTTCAGTACATCACCTTCATAAATCGGGATTGCCTGTGACACACCATGTCCCGACTCCAGCACTATACCTATAAAAAGTAAGATACGTAAGCAAAAGAAAACTGTATTATGTTATACTTTAAACCAAAATTGAAGAGCAGTGATTGACTGACCAGTTACACGTCCGCTTTCATAAAGAGAAAGCAGAGGCGTCATGGCAACAAATGTCGCTGGAATATTGAAAGTCTCAAACATGGTTTGGATAGACAGTTCTCTGTTTCTTCTAGGAGTTAGCGCTGCCTCGGTAAACAACACAGGGTGTTCTTCTGGTTTGACTAGAAGCTCTTTATAAAAAGTATGTTCCCAGATCTTCTCCATCTGGTCCCAGTTTGTGACAATACCATGTTCAATAGGATGACTCCATACCATATGTCCTCCGAACACCAAGGCTGCATCTCCTACAACATAATCCTCCTGGTCACCTGCCTTCCCTACAATACTCGGAAAGACTGCCCTTGGAGCATCATCACCAGCAAACCCAGCCTGTAAAATAAATCACGCAATAAAATTAAGCAACATAAGTAAGCATACCTAGTATAAAAGAATTAGACTGACCTTTATCATTCCAGATCCAGTGTCTAAAACAATAGGCACACAGTCATATTCGTCCATTTTCAGAAATCTGCAGCACAATATTCGTCACTTGAAAAATAAATAAATCATCTTCTTCTTCTTCAAATCTTTTGAAGAAATACAGGATGCCAAGAAGTCATGATGGAAATATATATATATATATATAACTCAAAAGAAAACGTTATAATATACAAGATGATCAAAGCCAAGATGATCAAAGCTAACCAGTGTTTTTTTCAGATCGACGAGTACGTTAGCAACCTCTAGGTGGTTGTGGATCTTGGGTAATATTCTTCAGCTTTTTACATAGGAAGAGGCTGGGGAGGTTCATTGACTTTTTATATTTCACATTATAACTCGTCTTTATTTTTATTTTTTTTAATATATATTTCGGATGATGACTTCATGACATGCATGCTCGATCTACATTTTTTTGGTCTTCATAAATAATACTCCTCAAAGTCTCCGTTTCATGTGAGATAGTTCCAGTTGACCCTCTCTTGGTCTTTCTTTAATTTTCTTATCTACATATTAGTCTCATACCAATTACATCAAGACGGAGCTAGAGGGTTTCCCGCGGGTGCCCGAGACTCTTATGGATTTTTTCGATGTAGTGTTAATGTTTGAAAAAAAACATCAATTTTTTCTAAATGCATCTTAAATGCACCCAGTCCATCGAAATGTGTTTCTATATTACGGTTCCAAAAAATTTGTACACCTGGTCATATTTGGTCTTGGTTTAATGACGGTACATGTTCACATGCACACTTGAAATTTAAAGCTAGTTATTCAGGTGAGAAAATTTTGGTTTTATCAAGTGACATTTCAGTATATCTCAATGATCATAAGCTTTACATAATCTACCAATCCCAGAACATTGTACTTAGCTTATCGTTGTTATCTAGCATACGTTATACGTATGTACCGGAATGTATTACTTGGGTGGTCTTCCCTCAAGGTGAGTGTTCCCAAGCAACTGAAGCCATTTTTAAGAGATGGAAATGTAGGTTGCTTGGTATAGCCCTTGACAGGAAGGGATATGGGTTCCTGGTGATGCCATTCTCCTATCCTACTTTGACTACTGTGGTGACAGGTTGAGTGGTCTTGGTGGGAAGGAGAAATGGAAATGTAGCTAGATCGTATGGTGCTAATAAGGTGAATTCAGGATTTGAGAATGGAAGCTATAGGAATGACGCTGCTAAGCTCTTTGTATTCTATGTTTCCTGTGTGAGTTTAGTTGTCAGATATGTTTTGTAGGTCTATCAGATATAGGGTCTTTTGCCTGTATCTGTGTTGTTTTTATATCTGTCTTGGGACATGTCCAATGGCAGCCTATGTTATTCTCATGATGTACAAATAGTTGGAAGTAATATAATTCACCTTTGCACCAAAAAAATAAAATAAAAATAAAATATAAATAAAAAATAAAAAAAAGTACCAGAATGTATTACTAATTTACTATTCCATAGGATGGTATTACATTTTTGTAGTTATGTATTCTGTTACGGCTTTAGTTCACAGTGAGTTTGTGATGCGGCGATTGCAACACCAAGTTTTACAACCTTTTATGCAATGTACATAATCGTTGCAGTGTATATAGTATGGGTAAGGCAGGGTTAATCGTTCTCTAGGGGAATAGTGAGGTAGGCTCGAAGTGCATGACGAATAGGTCTAAAGGTCGATGGGAGAGTCTTTTTGATACTTTTAGTTTATTTGAAAACAAGTAAAATAATCTAGTTTGAGGGGGGTTTGTATTTTAAACTACTAATTAGAGTTAGGAAATGAGAAAAAAAAAATTAAAATTAGAATGGTGAGAAGAAACCACAACCACATATTTTAGATGCACCTAAAAATTATATGCATCTCCCTTTAAAAATGTCCCCTTTATTTAAAATGTGTAACTTGAAATCCTTCTTATTCTTCTCATTTTAATTTTTCTTTTCATCGGATCCCTTCCCCTACTAATTAACCTAATAGAAATAAATGACAAAAAAAGTAAATTTGTAGGAACTCTGATGCGGGAAAAATGTGTATTTTTCTAGGATGCACTACTCCCTAGTGGTGTCTTACTTAATCTATTGAATTTGTCACGTCCTTGTTTAGTATTAACGCGTGATATTCTTGATTATCTATTGTGGGTTTGTTATTCCCACACCTATGCAATAGCCTAAGTGAGTAATAACTAAGAACGCCCAAAACACTCAATAACTATCACACACAATAAATATCCAATCTAATTAAATTCCCAAGACATAGGTTTCTAACTAGTTGTTTCCGGCAACGTTCAAGCTAGGACAGATTCCATAACCAGTTTTTTAACTCCAACGCGCGCATTTAGTAACAAGAGACAATAGATACAGTAACTACAAACTAGGCTTTATGCAATTTTAAGTAATTATTAACACGTTTAGCCTAGCATAGCAATAGAAAAGAAAGCACCAAAAAGAATCAAACAATAAAGGATAAACATCATTGATTGATTAGTTAATGAATTTATCTTTTCAATACATGAGGCCTTTAATGGCCAAAAAGGCCTAAAATACTGTAAAAACCCGACTAGGGTTCAAGTACAAAAGCTCCTCAAAAGTTCCACATTCCATAATCAAAACAATGCGAAAATATAAATATCATATTTATATAATAATTATCTTGTCAAACAATATGATTATAATTCCCTTAATAATAGCCAAAACACAACCAAGCACTCCCTAAGGAGGTCGGCGTGTGTTTGGGCCCATCATGGGCTCAACGGGATTCATTGTTCAGTCAAACTTAACTAAATGTTCATTTACACATAAACTTAATTATGTCTAATTGCTAATTAAGATTATTATACCTAAATGACTAATTTAAAAGTCTTATAATTAATTTATATGTATGACCCTTAGGTCTTGTAAACAATGACCAATATAAGTTTGTATGTTTTTTTTGTTCTCAAAGTTTTTTTGGGTTACCAGGGTTTCCGCTCGACATTGCGAGCTGACTAATCCCTGGGCGACTACCCTTTTGGATAGCCCGAAGTCGGCTGAGGTGAATCTCCGTGGCCACAAGGGGATTAATTTTCTCCCTGTTACATTCGAACCCTTGACCTCCTCTTTAAAAGACTGGTATTCTAACTCCTAGGGTCACCTCTTGTGCTTAATATAAGTTTGCATGTTTCGTCATGCACACACAATATCAACAAAATATACATGCCACAATTTGATTTCACATGCTAGCTATATATTATTATTGTTTAAAAGACTTTTGTGTTTGAACATTTTCATCATCATCATATTATGCCAAAATATAACGACGATTTTCTGTAAATGAATTATTAATACTAATAAAAGAAAAGTAAAGAAAATACATAATACCAAATAATAAAAAACTGAAAGTAAAAAAAGGGAAAGAAAGAAAGAAACACAAAGAGTTAAAAGACATTAATAGGTAGTAAGACATCCTCTCGATATCTTGTTGGGTAAGAGGTTTGAGACTATGACCACCTCTGAACGAAAAAAAAAATGCACTTAATGAACCAGACGTCTGATCGTAAACCTAGTTCCAACTTGAATGTATCATTGAATGTTGCCATACATGTTGATAGCATCGTGAACAGTAAGGAGACTAGTGCTCTTAAAGAAGGTAATTATAAGTCTACAAGTACGCATGATAAGACTAAAGAAGGTATTCATGTGGTACCGAGTTCGCATGGTAAGAATGTGGATATTGTGGACGTTCGTGGAAGTGATGTGGAAGAAGTTGATGATGAAACCAGAAACTTAATGGACTCGGGGAGTGGAACTGGATATGAGATCAACAGTTTGTACGAACAGTGGAAGGAGACATTGGATGATGATTATGATCCATATGATGATGATGAGTAGAATGCACATGGTATATCTGAAGATCAAAAGCTTTCTATGACGCTTGAGACACAAAATAGTAGTTACTTCGTCTATAGAAGTATGTTACTTGTTATGTTAGCTTTTACGCCTATGTAATGGGCTGAGATGTGAAATTTTACCCATATCTGTTGTACTTAAATGTTTTTTTGGAGTAATACATTTATTTTTTTTGGTGCTAAAGGTAAATTTATATTAATCTCCAACCAATTGTACAAGATTATAAGATATAATTACTGCTTTTTGGACATGCCCAAAAGAACAGAAAACACAAGAAAGCTAATACACAACTAGAAACAGAGATGGCCACCTGACCATTTCTTCCAGTGCTCCAAGCTTTCTTCCAACACATTTACTACCTCAATTTACCTTTTATAGAATGCACCATGAACCATCTAGCTACATTTCCCTTCTTCTCCCCATAAGAACCACTCAACCTGCCACCACAGTAGCTAATACAAGGAGAAAAAGGGCATCACTAGGCACCCATAACCCATCCATTGAGGGGCTCTTCCAAGCAATCTACATTTCCTTCTCTATTAAAGGCTTCAATTACTTGAAAACACTCACCCTCAATGATGACCAACCTATCCTCCTGTGGGAATGTAAAGCATGGACCATGAAGTGTCATCTTTCGCCACTCTCAATTCCATACTACTTACACTCCCCTCCTAGGCCATATACCCTTCACAATGAGCAGCCCTACATTATGGTACATCTTATATCCAGCCTAGACCTCCTTTTCATTCAAAATAGCTACTAATCCCCCCAGGCCAATTAGTGAACCATCTGAACTACTAAGGTACAGTCATACCAGATTAGACTCCAAGGTACTAGGTGCTAACTCATTGTTATGACCAGAATTTTAATGATCTTTGATAACTAGGATCATTTTATGAGCAAATAATGCTCATCATTCAGTATATAGTACAGCATTCTGCTACATCTCATTTAAAATCACTGTTACATTGCTTTCCAATCAACTTCTGACTTAGATCAGTTAGTAAACCATAGAGCTATGCCAGCAAAACTCATAACCAAACACACCTTTATCTATCAGAACCCTCAATTCTCCATTTAGACCTCCATAATACTCATTTACCAGTCTTTGCTCTCTTCAAAGTAATTCCCCATTTGCTCTCAGTTGCTCTAACTTCTTTACTTTCTCTAACTGTAAGCCCCAAAAGTCTACTCTTTACTGTATTCATAATTCCTCTAATCACCTCATCACTATTTCTTTTACAGTCTCTAAAGATTCTTCCATTTCTCTCCTTCCATAAGTTGTAGACACAAGCTGCAAACATAAGTCTTCTCACCACACTAATGATATTGTTTCCATTACCCATAATGAGCATTTCTTGAACTATATCTTGCAGATTATTACTCTGTCCACTTATTCCTCCACATCATTACCTTCCTCCACACTCCTTAGAGAAAGTACATTGAAAGAACAAATGAGCATATCTTCAGAATCCATTGATTTGACATAAACTACATCTATTAGCTCCTTGAATCCCCCACTGAATTAGCTTATCCTGAGTAGTCAGTCTATCTTGAATTGTCAACCAAAGAATGAAAGTATGTTTTGGAATGCATTGAGAGAACCATACTATTTGCCACCAATCCACACTTTGATCATATCTGTTGAGATCAAAATTAACTATACTTACAGCAAAATCAACCTCTTTACCACTTGAATTCTTCCAAATAATTTTGTCTTCACAGTCTTCATCAATATTTGGAACTATCAAATTAGTAATAATAGGATATTTCTCATACCATTCCTCAGGCCATACCCATCTTCCATTATTAATCATATCACAAAGCTTCAAATTGTCATTCAATCTTGCTGTATAGATGTCTCTGTATGTAACAATTTGAGACAAAAGACCAATATTGCTCCATCTATCATACCATAAAGAAATAGATTTTCCATTACCTATTTTATGAATCACTCTTTCACTTATTAAATCTCTTATGCCAAGCAAATTCTTCCATCCCCAGCTATCACATTTATCAATATCAATGCTCCAAATACTCCTTCCTCTCAACTTCACTGTATGCACCCACTTGACCCATAATGTGTCTTTTTTAACAGCAATGTTCCAAATATGTTTGGCAAGTAAAGCTTTGTTCCAAATTTTCAAATCTTTCAACCCCAATCCTCCTTTATCCTTTGGTCTACATATATTGGCCCAAGCTACTTTAGCTTTCCCCTTAGCAGATTCACCCTGATTCCATAGGAAATTTTTCAAAAGTTTGTTGATTTCTTTGATAATGGTGTTTGGAATGAGGAACACAGAAGCCCAATAAACATGGATTGATTCAAGCACAACAGCAATCAGTTGCAATCTTCCAGCATAAGACAAACATCTATTCTTCCAATTATTGACTCTAGCATTGATCTTATCTAACAAACATCCACAATCTTTAACACTCAATCTTTTAGCAATCAATGGAACTCCCAAATATCTGACTGGTAGCTTCCCAACAGCAAAAGGTAAAATTTCACTTATAGCATTCTTCTCTTCCTCATTCATACTACCAAAAAACACTGTACTTTTAGAATAATTTGGAAGAAGACCAGAACAACTACTGAATTTGACCAGAGCATTTTTAATCACTTGCACAGATACTTTATCTCCATGACACATCACCAATAAATCATCTACAAAGCATACATGGGACAGCTTTATAGGTTTACAACCAAAATGAAACTGAAACCTCTGCTCTTGATCAATTTCTCTCCCTAGAATTAAGGTGAAGATTTCCATTATTAGTGTGAATAGATAAGGAGACATAGGGTCACCTTGTCTTAAGCCTCTCCCCCCTTTAAAGAAACCAATTCTCTCACCATTCACATTTAGAGTAAAAGTAGCAGTAGTGACACACTCCATGATCCAATGAACCATTGTTTCATGAAATCCAAAACCTTCAAGAACTTTATTCAAAAAACCCCAATTAACTGTATCATATGCCTTTTGTATGTCAATCTTAAAAGCAACTCTTTTTGGGCCACCTTTTCTATTATAGCCTCTCATGATTTCCTGAGTAAGCATAATATTGTCCTTTATATTTCTACCAGGAATAAATGCACTCTGATTGCAACTTACCAAACCACCTAGAGCAGGCTTGATTCTATTAGTAATTATTTTGCTGATGCATTTGTATAACACATTGCAACAAGCAATAGGTCTGAAATCAGTTACCTTACTAGGAGTTTGGATTTTAGGAATCAAGGTGATGAGAGTGGCATTAATCTCCTTCAACATCTTCCCCGAGTCAAAATATTCTTTAACAGCTTTGCATATATCACTACCAATTATGCTCCAAGATCTTTTGAAAAAAGCAGATGAAAAACCATCAGGACCAGGGGCCTTTATATCATTAATCTCAAACATAGCAGCTTTAATTTCTTCATTAGTGACTTCTCTCACCATTCTTCCAGCCTCCTCAACACTTAACTTCCTAATAAACAAATTCTCACTTTCCTCAATCTCTTGAACAGGGCAGCTTTGACCAAGAAACTTCTCAAAATGCTTTAGAAATAACTTTGGAATTTGATCATCTTCATGTCTGATTCCATTGTCATCAATAAGAGAGTGCACCTTTGACCTATTGCATCTTCCTTTAAGAACTTTGTGGAAAAATTTGCTGTTTCTATCACCTTCATTTAGCCATTGGATACCAGCTTGTTGAAACAGAAGCTTCTCCTCATCTGCTTCAGCTTCACAGAACTCTTCCACAATCTTAGCCTCTTTAACTCTTAGAGAATTATTATGGGGATCAGCATCAATAGCAATTTGAACATCTTTCAACTTTATTCTCAATTCAGATACTCTTTTGAAAAGATTTCCTTTGCTCCATCCCAACTTATTAAGAGGAGACTTCAAGCTTTTAAGTTTCTTCACAACTTGGTACATGAAGAAACCATTGACTTCTAGACTCCATTTATCCATGACTATAGGAATAAATTCCTGTTTATCAGTAAGATAATTAGAAAATCTAAAAGATTTAAGCTTCTTTTTAACAGTAGTAGGTATACTTAAAATAGCAGGAGTATGATCAGAAATTATATATGGAAGAAACTTAGCATTAGCTTGAGGATGCTGAATGATAAATTCTTCATTAGTCATGATTCTATCCAGCTTTTTTAAAATACCAGTCATTATACCAGCTTTAGCTTTGTGAAGATTTTTTGTCCATGTGAAATGAAGCCCAGACCTACATAGATCCTCCACCTCTATCTTATTCAAACACTCTTGAAACTCCATCATATCAGCATTCATGTATGATATTCCACAAGAATGTTCACAAGGTTTAAGAATGACATTCATATCCCCTGCCACACACCATGGTCTACCATTCACATATCTACCATTCTGAGCTAATTCTTTCCATAACTTCCTTCTCTCAACACCTTCATTTGCAGCATATACAAAGGAGTAGAAACATTTGATCTTATATTTAGGAGCACTGATGACACAAAAGATAGATTGGCTAGTTTTATTGAGTATCTGAACATGAGTCTCATTATCATCCCAACCAATAACAATTCTGCAACCCTTAACACATTCTTGCATATTAGTAACCCATTCCCATCTTTGAAAAACTTTGTCACAAGTACTTTGAAGTTTACTTTTAAGTCTTGTTTCTAAAATAGCACAAACATTCAAATGCTCTTCTCTAATCAAATTTCTCACTTCATTCTGCTTATCCAAAGTATTCAAGCCTCTTATATTCCACACACCTATTCTATACTCCATATCCATCATTACTCAGCACATTACCCTCAATACCATTTACAACATTCTCACTCATAGTAACTGCAGTCCCATTCTTTAGTTCTAAAACATCTTCATAAACTGGCTCCTTCATTCCTACATTCACCTCTGTTTGTCCATTAACTTCTCCATTATGTTTTTCACAATTAGGCTCAACTTCATTTTCATCAGAAACTGATTCAAGGACAGAATACAATACTTATTGGCAGTCTTCTTCATTTCCTCCATTTCTTTAGCTTTCACATTCCATATATTGTTCTTCTGTTTGGGAGCATCATTATTCCTCACATTGTTATCATTACTCACTTGTTTTTTCCTATATTCTTGTTTTTTGTACTCAGCAACATTTTTCCTCATGTCAACATTCTGCATTCTTTGGTACTGAGGTTTTGGAGCTTTATTATTCCTATCATTAAAGTTGTGCTTCCTATTCCCTTGTTCATTAGTATTACCATTATTACCAGTACCATTCTCCATACTTTTGTTATCACTTGTAGCTTTCATAGTAACCTCCTCAACACAAACAAATTTCTTACACTGCTTCTTATCATGGCCAAACACTTTACAATGAACACACACAGGAGGCTTCCAATCATAAACAACTTGAACTTTCTTGCTACCCTTAACCTTGTTACACTGATCTCTGTATTGAATTTCTATACACTGCTTAAACTCCTTTTCTGCATCCATTTCAACAAGTACCCTGGCAAACTCAAGATTACCAATACCTTTATGACACATATTGGCAGTCATAGTATCCATCATTAGAGGCATACCTAAACTACTTGCCAGTGCACTAATTCCTTCTACAGACCATGCTTCAAGTGGAACACTAGTCATTTTTACCCAAACAGGTAGTTTCTTTGGCTCCAATTTTTCCATCCCCAATTCACGGTTCCACTTTTGTACAAACAATGGCTTATTCTGCACCATCCAAGGTCCTCTTTCCAGAACAGCATTCAAACCTTCAATGTCTCTAAACTTGAAAATATATTGTCCATACTTGTTTGTGTCAATATCAGTAATTCCAAATTTCCCCCACATTCTTCTTATGTTATACCTAAGTTCACTAATGTGCATATTAAAACCAACAAACTGACCACATATAGTTAGATTCCATCTTTCACTTCCCTTTAACACCAGCATTTCATCAAAAATCACAACTTCATTCCCAGATTCAGTGATCAAAGTAGGAATATAGTTCAAATATTTAGAAACCTCATCTTTTTTTACCATATTAGCATATGTCACATTCTTATCATTGCTAGTAGCAGACAAATTAACATGATCATTTACATTTTTATCAACCTCAGCACATACTTCATTATCAACTTGCACTTTACTAGCATTATTACCACAATTAGTACTTACAGTGGGGGTGACTGGATCAGCAGATTCATTCCCAAACACCCCTGTTGCAATTACTTTTTCAGATTCTTCCATAGACACATTTTCATTCTTTCCTTCCTCATTCACCCTATTCTTCTCCCCTTCCACAAATCCATTCTCACTAGTCTCCAACACCTCCATATTCCTGCTATCTTCATCACATTTAGCCCCTTCACCCACATCATCAATGAATTCTTTCACTACCTTTCTTTTTCCTTTTTTTGATACAGTTTTATTACTATTAGATGTAGCATTATTGACTGAATAATCTGAATCAACAAGTTTCAGAGGGATCTTAATTTTCCTCTTAGTTCTCATCGTCCAAATTAGGGTTAATACCAATTGGGGAAAATGTTATTAGAGAAGAAAAATTCAATTAACCAGTGAAAACTGACAACTAACTCACAGGAACGTAATACAAAGTACTCAAATGGATTCAATTATCTAATACCCAATTTTACCCAAAATTGAATTTTGGCGCCAAAATCGCCATTAACCAAACTTCAAAATTAACCATGGAAAATCTCTAAAAAACACTGGGATATGTGCGGAATTCAAAGCTGAATACAATGATTGGATTACTTTATTGATTAGCTCTGAATTGAGATCACTATCGCGAAATTGAAGGTTTTTAATGGTGAAATATGGTGGGTAATTAGTTAGAGGAGAGAGAAAGTTGGTTTTTCTAATGGTTTGTTTAGGACCGCAAACATTGAGTTTATTGATTTTAACATGTACGCATGAAAGAATTAAATAAAGAGCCGTTTATTCATTTATAATAATGGGAAGAGATCTAGTGAGAAGAGAAAATCAAATGAGAAGAGTGAGAAATATTCCTGGCCACACATTTCAAATAAGGAAAAAAGAATTAAGTGGAGATGCATCTACTTTTGTAGGTGCATCTAAAATGTGCGGTTGTGGTTTCTTCTCATCCTTCTCATTTTAGTTTTATTTCTCATTTGATCCTTACTCTTATAATAATACTACCTCCGTCCCAATTTATTTGTCCAGTTTTGACTTTTTGAGTCTTTCTTTGTCAACTTTGACCGTAAATATTCTTATTTGTGTTATATAATACTTGATGAAAATTATACAAATTAAAAATACACGTAAAACTCAATTTATTTATATATTTTGCATCAAATATTAAATAACACAAACATACATATTTAAGGTCAAAGTTGACAAAGTAAGACTTTGAAAATTAAAAGTGGACAAATAAATTGGGACGGAGGGAGTAACATATTTATAGAAAATGAAGGAATTAAACAGAGATCTGTCTATTCATCTTTATACCCGACAAGGTTATTTTAGTCATTTTCTATAATCTTAACCGGTCAAAGTAGTGATCAACAGAAATTTGAACCAAACCCGTAACGGGTGTTTCATTTTGAACCAAACCCGATACTTTTCAACCTAATGGACTAAAAGTGAGACACCCGAAAGACCACACGGACAAAAAATTTAGTCAACTCAAAATATAATACAGTAACAAACCAACTCCCAAACACCACCAAAAGAGATCCAAATCCAAACAGGGTATAACCCCTTTTGTGTTTTCTGATAAACCCTAAACTTATCTTCTTCTTAAACATTTCCAGCTTCCAACAATGGCAGATTAAGCTACTGTAAGTCACTACCATCATTTTTCTTGATTTTCTTGATTTTCAATCATGTACTGTAATTTCACCAAGTTTCAATCTTTATCCCACCCACCAAAATGTTTTTTACAGTTTTACATAAAGCCCAGAAAAACCCTTTTTAGTTTTAGTCTTTTAGGCCCTGCAGATGTTAGGATTATAAAAAACAGGACTTTTTCAGCTTCGTATTCGCGTAGTAAAGAATTTGAGAGTAGTGGTAGGGATAGGGATAGGGCACTTCCTTGGTTAGCTAAGGCGGGTGAGGCGAGGCGAGGGGAGTCGAGTGAAAAGTATACGAAAAGTGGTAGGGAAAAGATTAGGCGAAAAGATTTTAGAAATGGGAGTAAGGGCGTTGAAGGTGATTCGGGTGTTAAAAAGGATGTTAGGTCGTCTTGGGAGGTTTCGGCTGAGAAGTATGTGAAAAGTGGGGTTGGGGATAGGGAAAAAGGTAGGAGCTTTGATGAGCGGAACGAGTTTAGGGAACGGAATGGGAAGTTTGTGGAAAAAGGTAGGAACTTTGATGAGCGGAATGATTTTAGGGAACGAAATGGGAACTTTGCAGAAAAAGGTAGGAACTTTGATGAACGAAGTAATGGGAAGTTTGTGAAAAGTGGTTTTGAGAGTAGGGAGAAAGGTAGGAGCTTTAACGAACGGAGTGATTTTAGGGAAAGCAGGAGGGTATCTGATGATGAATCGGATTTTGAAACTGAAGAAGTTGAGAACCCGAAGTGGTACAAGATTCAAGAACGGTTTGACAGGTTTGATAAGGATGTTGATGTGGCAAGAAATAGTAATGAGTTTCGTAAGTTTAATAGGCAAGACGAGTGGGGAAAGAAGGTATGGAAAGAGGCGAGTGAATCAAGTGTGCCGAGAATGGTCGGTGAATGTGTGTATGGAGTTGGGCCTGTACTGGCTGCATTATCAGCAAATAGAAGGGAATTTTACATTTTGTATGTGCAAGAAGGGATCGATTTGAGTGGAAATAATAAAAAGAAGAAAGACAAAAAAGGGTTTGAGAAAGTATTGAAATTGGCCGAGAAAATCGGGTTAACAGTTAAAGAAATTTCGAAACACGATCTTAATATGGTTGTTGATAGCAGGCCTCATCAGGGTTTAGTTCTTGATGCTTCACCTTTAGAGATGGTGAATATTCGTGAATTGGATCGTGTAGTGACTGATGGAGACGAAGAATCTCCTCTTTGGTTAGCTTTGGATGAAGTTATGGATCCTCAAAATTTAGGTGCTATAATTAGGTCGGCCTACTTCTTTGGTGCATCAGGAGTTGTACTTTGTGCCAAGAATTCTGCACCACTTAGCGGGGTTGTGAGTAAAGCAAGTGCTGGTTCACTCGAGTTGACTGAGCTTCGGTCTTGTAAGAATATGATGCAGTTTTTGGTATCTTCTGCAGAAAACGGTTGGAGGGTTATTGGTGGTTCTGTTGCTCCACGGGCAGTGGGCTTGAATGAAGTGACAACGGGTGAGCCCACGATCCTTGTGTTGGGGAGTGAAGGGACCGGTTTGAGACCATTGGTCGAGAGGTCATGTACTCAATTAGTTAAGATTCCTGGGAATATTCCCGTACATTTGAGTCCAGGCTTAGAAGATGCAGAGACTGAGGGGCTTCAGTCGTTTCTTGCTGTCGAAAGTTTGAATGTTAGCGTTGCAGCTGGTGTGCTTCTTCATCACTTGATTGGAACCAAGAACAACAAGACTGTAGTTGATGTTCAGGGGTAATTCTTTTCTGGTTTTATTGTTTCATTTATGTTTGTTAAATGCAATTATTTTTGTTTCAATATTAGTCCAGTTGATATCGATGGTTGATTTATTGCTTCTTATATGTTTTGAATGTTTTTTTCTGGTCCATGAACTAGGAGCATACACATGTAAATGGTTAGATAATGAAAGTAGACATAAATCTTGGACACGTAAAGGCAGTTTGATGTCTTATCGTCCTTCGATTTTGAGAACCACCAAATTATGGTGACGTTTTAGTGTGTGTCGAAGCAAGTTGGTTAGATAGTGATGAAAGTTCTTTGACAAGACGAATTATGAGGCTTTTGTGCATTGGGGTGCATATTGGATAACTTTGAAACCTTTCACCCTATTGACATATATGTTACGTTGGAACTATGTGTTTGTTACTTGGAAATTGATAGTTTTGTGTTATGATTTCCTAAAAATGGTCATGAAATGTATTTCATAAATATTGGCACCAAACTAAATCTTAATTAGTTACTAATTTGTTTGAAAAGAATTTGAATAGCTAATAAAGTTAGTCTATAAAGGTATAAAGTTTATTAAGTTAATATGTACTCCTAAAATAAAGTTAGTCGGATCGAAAGAAAGGTCTAGTTTAACATACGGGTTGGGGAACACTAATACTATTGGTATGATGACAACCTATATGGTCTTTTGAGTATTCCTAGACCTTGTTGACGTTAAATTGGTACACTGATTCTCACAGCAATGGACATTGAACCAATTTGGCGTAAACAAGGTATATGAATACACCAACTGATGTACAGCGTGTATGATCATCTCAAAGATCATCCCCAGACTTTTGTCTTTTTGCATATTTACGAAAATAGTCTGTCTTTTACCTGTCGTTGCAAATTTCGTCCATAAAGACCAACAATTTAACAAAATTTTGCAGAAATAGTCCCTGTTGTAACAGTCATTGCAAAAATCATCCCCAACTTTACATAAATAGTCCTTTTGTTTTAGCTTCCGTTAAAGATCAGTCCTTAACAACCAACCATGTAAAAAAAGTACACAAATGGTCCCTGTATGTTACCTACCAAATTTATCCATAATTTTTTTTTTTTAGAGAAAACGAAAATTTGCATAACCAGTCCCTATGTTTTAGCTGAAATTGCGTAATTCGTCTCCAGAAACCATCCGTGTAACAAAACATAACGTACAACCCCCGCCCCACAGCGGAGCGTGGGTAAAAAAATTCTCGTTATATCTGTTCACCAAGCTGATTTACGAGTTCCATTAGTTAAAATGAAATTTAACCTGACTATTAAACCAAAGTTATGGCTATGTTTAGGCATTTCCCTAGGCGTCATTTTTCATTTGTTTTAAAAACAAACTATCAAGTGTAGGTTGTATGGTCTTGTAAGTATAATACTAAGTAGTCTATATAGGCACGACATCTTAATATCAACATGGGCGCTATTAGGCTACGGCCTAGGTATGTTTTGCTTGTTCTAGTAGAACTTCATTTTCCCAAGGGCAATTTGGACATCTGGTATGTTTTGCTCTTTTGGTGTTTTGGATCGTGGATCAAATTTTCATCTGATAATAAAGATATTAGGCTACGACATAATGTTCAGATATAATGAGTAGAGATGGCAACGGGGCCGGGTATGCGGGGAATGATTGATACCATCCCCATCCCCGAAGTTAGATAGTTATCCCCATCCCCGTCCCCATCCCCGTCGGGGGTCACAATTGCATCCCCATCCCCATCCCCAATGGGGAACGGGGATCCCCAATGGGGAATCGGGGATTTTTCCCCATTACATAATTGACATTTTAAATAGATTTCAAATGGTGCAACCATACTAAAAGCAAACAAAATTCATTCATTAGATTAAGTTCAAGCATTCGACAATACATAGTAAAGAGTACGACTTATCGTAAGTACGAAAACGACTAAAATTGGAAACAAAAACGCGTACTAATCCAACATGCAAAGGTACAACGACCATTAACAAGAGTATATTAGCTATTAATTGAGAAGATTTTAAATATTATATACATATACATGGACGGATCTTAGTGGAGACCGGGGAGGGCCACGGCTCTCTCAAAATGTTGAGGTTCTACTTATATTTTTTAAATAGAAATACAACTTTGGCGCTCCTACATTAACTAATACGGAGTATAACACTCGGCCCTCCCAATAAATTCACCCAAGTTCCGTCTATGTACATATATAATTTTATTTATGTATAAAAGATATTCGGGGACGGGTTCGGAGATGGGTACGGGGACCCGAGGGTATTACCGTCCCCGCCTCCATACCCGCTTTTGAATTTTGGGGATTCCCCATCCCCATCCCCATACCCGGTCAACTCGGGGATTCCCCGGTCAAATCGGGGTCGGGTATCGGATTCTCCGTCGGATTCGGATTTTTTTGCCATCTCTAATAATGAGTAGGGATGGCAAAATAGCCGCAACCAGTGAATATCTAAAAAGAAAGGTCTAGTTAAGCATAGGGGTCTGGGAATACTAATACTATTGGAATAGGGATCACCCAGTGATGCCGTTGGCATACACATACACCTTGTTGACACTAAGTTGATACAATGCACGTTGGACCATATTGGCGTGAACAAGGTATATGTATATGCCATCGGAGTTGCTGGGGTGTAGTTATACCAAATAGTATCAGTAATTGTCGACCCTATGTCGAATTAGATCTTTCCTTGATTTTAGATGGGGTGTTTGGTATATTTCATTTTCTTATACACTTTTTTTTTACTTACCTGTATATAAATAGGTGGCTATGTTTAACCAACAATTGGATTTTTTTTCCTTAGTTTCAGTTTTTTATGAGCAATTCATTCCTCTTAATTCCAGCTGTTTTGGTTGTATTTATGTGGCAAGTAACTTAATCTGCAGTGACCCTTACCTGTTTCTATTCGTTATATCGGTTTACCAACCCGACTTACTAGTTCCTGACCTCCTGTAACCTTACAATTTAACTAAAGTTATAGCTATTTTTAGGGATTTCCTAAGGCGCCATTTGTCATTTGTTTTAATAATAAACCATCTAGTGTAGTTGTATGGTCATGTAAGTATGATATTAAGTAGTCTATATAAGCACGTAAAAGTTCATAATGGGACAAACTTGTCTCAGAAAATCTATTATCCGTGAAACATGTCAATTTGCTTTAGCAATTTGATACTCCGTATGAGTTGAGATCCATGAAGAACTCATACATGCCATAAAACCTATCAACCAATCATAGCCACCCATTTATATTTTCCACCTTTTTTTTCAAAACAACATATCTTGCAAACGGTAAATCTTCAAGCTACAAAAAAAATACCATCGCGACGAGAATTAAATGATCTTTCTATAGATATGCATTGTTATATACTTTCGACGAATTTTTTTTTTCGACTATTTTTTTTTTTTTTAATTTCCGCCCAGAAAGAATCATATATGATTCGTAAAAATCATATATGATTCGTAAAAAATCATATATGATTCGATTCTTACGAATCATATATGATTCGATTCTTACGAATCATATATGATATGATTCGTAAGAATCATATATGATTTGTTAAAATCGAATCATATATGATTCTTACGAATCATATATGATTTTTCTGGGCGAAAAAAATAAAGTTCATCGAAAAAAAAGTTCGTCGAAAGTATATAACAATGCATGTCTATAGAAAGATAATTTAATTCTCGTCGCGATGGTATTTTTTTTGTAGCTTGACGATTTACGGTTTGCGAAATATTTAAGTTTTAAAAAAAAAGGTGGAAGTTTATTTTTTTATTTTGATAAAAAAAAATGAGTGGCTAAGATTGCTTGATGGGTTCTATGATAAAAGTTGGATCTATAAAGAACTTTTGGCTACTCCGTATATGTTTTAAACATCGAGGAGTTCTGGAGTTGCATTCTAGATGGCAGCGTTTTGGCAATCAAAATATGACTCATAACTACTGGCTTTCAACTGACTGTTTCTATGTATTATAACTTTTTGTAAAAGATCTGTTACTGAAATCATGGTCGAGAATCTGAACCCTGCAATAACTGTTGGTGCCGCATGGTGTCTCTCATTACAGATAAGTTAATACACTCCATCAGTGGTTTAGTTACCAAATCTGGTCAAAGAATTTTGGTATCCCTCTTAATTCACTTATTAATTATGAAAGAAAAATTTGGAATTCGGTTTTATAGGTTTGAACAATAACTTATACCGTGAAATTTGGTACACCTCTTATACATCGTGCCCCTGAACTTAGAAAGATCTGTTAAGCCATCAGGGTTGGATGTTATGATCGGGATGCGGACACCTTTTTACATCTGGAAACGTGCACTAGTACTAATATTTTGATCCTCGTGAGTCGTGAAATTGTTCAGCCTCCATTGCTAGCTGAATATATATTTTCAGACACAAGTCTATAATTTCAGGGGCGTGATGTTTATCAGCAGCCACAATGGCTCCTCATGAAATTGTTCAGCCTCCCATCACTTTATACTAAGCTCGATTTATCAGCAGCCACAAAGGTTTGCATGTACCGAAAGCGAATCAAAATATAGTAACAAAAGTGATCATAACATGCTAAGATTACAATAGACCAAATATAATACAAACACTTCAACAGATCTTAATCAAACAAAGGTAATAAAATTTAAGAACTCATAAATTTGAACCATCTACTCAAAGGAACAGAAATTTTCTAAAAAACAAATTATGCATGCAATCATGCATGAAGATCGTAGGCAAAGCACAAAACAGCCGCCGAGCTCAAAATAGTAACAACCACTTGTGGAAGAGAAGCCGTATGTTGGCTCCCGGCATTGGGAGCAGGAGCACTATCATGATGACTACTAGAATGATGACTACCAGAATTAGCAGACATAATCATTAGCGGTATCATAGTAACAAACTTACTACCGCCGTGGGGGACTCCACGGCCACCTCCTCCTACACTTGCTTCATCTCCTAGCTTATCAACCGAAACAATATCTGCTTTAGTGTCGTGGTTAACCTCATCGACTTTGGATTTAGATTCAAGGTTAATCACACGACTCAAGGACACGTCAAGATTGTTAACTAGGTTTAACAATACGAAAATCAACATTGCGATATTCATCTTCATTGTCTTTTTTCAATATGAATTGATCGATCTTTTGAAGTTATGCACTATTAGAATTGAATCGATATTGGATGTGTTTATATAGGAATCGAATACGCGTGCTAAAATAAATAAGGAAGAGTGTAACACGTTATTTTAGTTTCCTTATTAGCATGTTTAGTTATGTAACATAATTAAAGAAACTATTCACGAAAATTTAATCTATATATTTTACTCGGTTAAAGACTATGGTTACCTATTTTACATATTTATTAAAAGTGTTTTATCGTGATAAGATATCCATGAAAAGCACGGACGGAAGTAGGGTTCTCGCGATATCACGAAACTTGATATAATTTTGTTTTGTAATGATAATTTGTGTAAAAATTGTCAGTCTTTTCAAATGCATCCGATCCAATTGCATTATCATTCTAGTTATTGCTTATTTATCAATAGGCAAAAGGTGAACTTGGTTTTTACTAAGGGCAAAACTAGCTGTATACTGTTAACTGTAAGCTGTAAGTTGTATGTTGTTAACTGTAAGCTGTAAACTGCAAAACTGGTAACATGAGCTATAAGCTGTATTATTTTTCAATAAAAGTGTTTGGTAAGTTAGCTCTTAAATGTAATTATAAGATGTAAAATGACATAAAATGACAAATTTATAATTGTAAACAAATATTTGGAGGGTATATCAGACTATCAGTAATTTAAAGTTTTAACAGCTCCAAGATGTTTAAAAAGTTTCATGAATCAGCTTTTTATTTAGGAGTTATTTGCTTGAAATAAAAGCTTAAATATATCCAAACGAGCTACTTTCCTTTTACTAATTTTTCTAAAAAAAATTGCTTCCGCATCTGTATGAAGTATGAACTATGGTTAGACGAAATATGTATGGATACTTTTTAAACAAGCTTCATGACTTTCTTGGTCATGTTAAGAAAAGATTAGTAACTAGTACTCCTTCTCTCCCAAAATATAAGTCCATGTTTGATTTTTCAAAGTCTTTTTCTTCAGACTTTGACCGTAATTATTTTTTCCCATGTTATATAATACTTGATGGAAAATATATAAATGGATATGTGTTTCAAATGTATGTTTATTGGTATACTTTTGATCAAGTATTATATAACACGGAAAAAAAATCACGGTCAAAGCCAGAAGAAAAAGACTTTGAAAAGTTAAACATGGACTTATATTTGGGACGGAAGGAGTAATAAGTTTACAATAATGTATAGATATTATCAAAATTTTATCATTCGTGTAATATTTTACTGCTATATAAACATTGTAATTCCTTAATTAATTCCATAAGTCTGATGCAAAAAGGATAATCTCATTAATTAGAAGAAAAAAAAAAAGTCAACATTATAGTATACAAAGTTGAACAAACTGATGTTTTAAAAGAATACAGATAGAAATACACACAAATGAGCATTGATCGTTTGCATCAGGATACGTAAATGATTTTAGAACGACCATCTAGCCGAGCTTGTATATTTGTGAAGGTGAGCCGGTCGTGAGTCCATAATATCAGGTAGTCTATAGCCACTGGTCAAAGTGAATTTTGCCTTTATTGTTACTTACCTAAGTGCGCAAATTTCACCTCTTTTGGGGTTTACACTGTTCTTTGATCGCTATAACAATTTAAACATGTTACCGTCATTTGCTACATACCGATCTCAAAGTGTAATATTCTATAGGCATTATCAAAAACGAACGGATTTGATTGATCTACAAAAGACTAATCTATCCATACCCATTTGATTTTCCAAAAGCACCTGAAAACTTAAGTACAAAAGCGATCATAACATCCTAATATTACATTAGACCATGTATAATACAAACGCTTCAAAAGATCTTAGTAAGTTTTAGAACCACTTAATTCAACATTTACCAAAAGCTGCACTTGATGAAGATGGTATGAGATACAGATTTCCGACCACGGTTTCCTAACTCCACATACCTATTAGTTAGCCAACACAAAACTATAAGAAGCGAAGCTAATTTCAACCTATGTACTTACTTACGAATAAGTATATTTTTATTAAGCTATATCTTTAACTACTCAACCTATGTACTTACTTATGTTTAACCTTTCCACGTTTCGGGTGACCGCCATCTAGGACGAGGAAAAGTCATACCCCGTTTCTTCGCAGTCTCAAGAAAATCCACACCCTTATCCTCACCAACTCCATTGTTTCCCTCCCTTTCCAACAACTTCGCCGCACGATTTATCATAACTAAAANGTGGTTGATAAATCATGAAGCCGAGATTTGGATCTGGCAGGTTTTTGGGCTTCATGTGATGGATTTATGGTAGCCCACCAATTTTGGCGGGAAACCCACCAAGCAAAACGACGTCGCAGACCTTGTGATTTAATATATATTATAATTATAATAGGTAAAAGGTGAACTTAGTTTTCACTAAACTTAATGATTTTAACTAAAAATCGTATTTTTTTTTAGTATTTTTCCTTTTACTATTTTTTTTAAAAAAAAGGTGATTCCGATCACCTTGAGCTTTGGTTCCGCCTCTGTATGAACTAGTATGAACTATGGGTAGACGAAATATGCATGGATACTTTTTTAACAAGCTTCATGACTTTCTTGGTCATGTCAAGAAAAGATTAGTAATAAGTTTACAATAATATATAGATAATATCAAAATTTTATCATCCGTGTAATATTTTACTGCTATAAACATTGTAATTTGTAATTCCTTACTTAATTCCATAAGTCTGATGCAAAAAGGATAATCTCATTAATTAGAAGAAAAAAAGTCAACATTATAGTATACAAAGTTGAACAAACTGAAGTTTTAAAAGAATACAGATAGAAATACACACAAATGAGCATTGATCGTTTGCATCAGGTATACGCGCGTAAATGATTTTGAAATGACCATCTAGCCGAGCTCGTATATTTGTGAAGGTGAGCCGGTCGTGAGTCCATAATATCAGGTAGTCTTATAGCCACTGGTCTAAGTGCGCAAATTTCACCTCTTTTGGGGTTTATACTGTTCTTTGATCGCTATAACATTTTAAACATGTTACTGTCATTTGCTACATACCGATCTCAAAATGTAATATTCTATAGGCATTATGAAAAACAAACAGATTTGATTGATCTACAGAATACTTCAAAAGATTTATACACATTTCATTTACCAGAAGCGATTGAAAACTTAAGTACAAAAGCAACCATAACATGCTAAGATTGCATTAGACCATATTTACCAAACGCAACACTTGATGAAGTTGGTACGAGATACAGATTTCCGACCACGGTTTCCTAACTCCACATACCTATTAATTAACCAACACAAAGCAATAAGAAGCGAAGCTAATTTCAACCTATGTACTTACTTACGAATATGTAGATTTTCATTAAGCTATATCTTTAACCACTCAACCTACTATACGTACTTACTTATGAAGATGTTATACCATATTCTTGAAGCATATATATATGTTTAACCTTTCCACGTTTCAGGTGACCGCCATCTAGGACGAGGAAAAGTCATACCCCGTTTCTTCGCAGTCTCAAGAAAATCCACACCCTTATCCTCACCACCTCCATTGTTTCCCTCCCTTTCCAACAACTTCGCTGCACGATTAATCATAACTAAAAACGCATCATGCTTAGAATCCACATTCTCATTACCCTCCACTTCTTTCTCCATCGAAAGGGGCAATTTACGCTTCAAACTTGCACTACTTGTACTAGCCACATTTTCTCCTTCAGACATTTCAACAAACACTTGGTCCGCGTCCACTTTTCGCGCCTCATTTTTATCATAAAAGACCCATCGAAGGTGATCGTTGTTTTCGGCGTTATGGGTATTGGAATTATGATCATTTGGGGGTGTTTGGTAATGGTCATTAGCTTCTTCATTATCAGAATGCATTATAATTCCGTCAGTGGCGAAAAGGCACGATTGTAAATTCGCTTTCTGGGTGTCGGTTATTTCACATTCTCGGACGAAAGCCGAGTTAAATTTGTCGAGATTGTTCATTGTTGATTAAGGTTTTTGTGTTTGTCAAAGAGTATAAGTCGAGGTTTATGTTTTCAAATTATTTATTCCCGCCATTTTTAGCATGTTTTTTTCCATCTTAGGTACCTCAAGTCATGTGGTTCTCAGTTTTTATGAGTTTTTTGTCAGTTTTTTTTTGGTTGAACCAGTGAACCACCGAACCGGCTCGGGTTTTTTTCCTGGTTAAACCGGCCAGTTTGGTCCGGTTTTCAAAACACTGGCTAGAAGGGATACCCAAAAATTTGATAGTATTGCCTTTTTTTTTTGTTAAAAACAGAAAATACGAAATATTTGTTGTTTTGTAGTATTGTAGTGTATTATTAGGGTGTAAAGTTAGATTAGACAAAATTATATGGACAAAAAGTATATAATAATAATAAGTACTTGGACTAGAAGTGAAACAACAACAACAACAACAACAACAAAAACAACAGCAGCAGCAACAACAGCAACAGCAGCGTCGGCAGCAGCAACAACAACAACAACAAAAATAATAATAATAATAATGTATGAATCTAATAACGTTTTTCTAGAGTGTATTATGGCAAGTAAAATTACTGTATAAAGTTTGAAAAGACAAAAGTATTAAAAAGAGAGTCATATACTCATATTATGACGGCTAAAGCTGTTTTGAAAGCTTAAACTAGAAAAGCTTTTCCGCATCTACAGTTGTATTTAGAATTCAAAATCCCATATTTCGTCAAAACACAATAAAAAAGTAAGTTTTCACAAAAATTGTATCTTATCATTCTCTAGTTTTTATTTATCAGGAGATTTTCATGTCTCTCTAATCTAAATATCATAATTACATATTTCTTTAAAACACGACTTTTCAATGTAAAAGTATTAACACTTTGAAAACATCAATAACAAGTTAACAACTTAATAGAGTAACTACTTTTTCCTAACGAAAAACGATGTCGTCATGTCAATATAAATTTATAAAAGTTGTTATAAGTAAATCGAGAACCATATATAAGTGATTTTTTTTTTATTATTTTTTTTTTTTTACTATAGATGAGCAACAAAACCAAGTTACAGTAACGTTAACAACGAAAACTACATTACGGAAATTGAA
Organism: Artemisia annua; assembly: GCA_014162995.1. Classification (NCBI taxonomy): domain Eukaryota; kingdom Viridiplantae; phylum Streptophyta; class Magnoliopsida; order Asterales; family Asteraceae; genus Artemisia; species Artemisia annua. Next base: position 43,142 of record LBNU01024916.1, on the reverse strand, counting down.
TTTTTTTTAAATGAAATAGAGAACATGGACACTGTATATACTATAATTAAGATGACAGGCATGGTAACATGATTTCACTTGTCTATAAAAAAACCTATGGCAAAAGTCATAAAAATCTTAGTTGCATTTCATTCTCGCAACAAAAGCAATGCAAGTCTTGCCAATTTTCATGAAAAAAGTGCTATTAACATCGCCGATATTCTTTTAGGGAATTAGTGACCTACAGGTTGGGTTTATAAATAACCCGTACTCATTCCCATACCCATCTCGTCTCAAACCCATACCCAATTACCCATAGTTCCTTGGTAGTTGTTACAAGACCAAACATCATGTGTCAAGAAGTTAACGTGAGAATATACCATACAAAGAAACTCAAATATATTACACTGAATGTCACATCATCACTCCTATAAATACACTGATTTAGCGACCTACACCAGGACTCATATGTTACAATTAGACCTTAAAACTCATATAATACATGTTAACATGATTATGCAGATGCATACACTTGCCGCTAAAAGAGCATAGATAATACAGATAGTTTAAAAGGAATTGACCTTTCAGGAGCTTTCGATGCATAAAATGAACATAAGGCCTCACCAGCAACCCTCCATGCAAACCTGCATTTCCCTATATCTGGAATTGTATAGCTGTTTGCGGTGTCGTAACATATGTGATAAATCGCAAGTGCTTCATTATAAATATCATTAATTCTCCTAGTACTTTTTGCAAAATCCTCGGCCTCATACAACATCTGTATTAAACAAATAATAGACACAGATACAAGTTAACTTGCGACTCAGAGAGTCAGATATAAGAGTCAGAGGTATGGAGAGTGTGTGTCAGGGGGTTAAGTATAGAGTCAAAATGGGTTCGGGTGAAAACAGGTCATTTTTGGTACGGATGGGTTAGGTTGACCTACAATTATTACAATTCTTATAATACTTGCATCATGCAATATATAACGAAAAAAACACATACCTTCTTATACTTTTCTATTACTATATCTGCTGAGTTGTTTTTAGATTCATCTCCCGATTCTAAGGCATCTACCATGTCCCATTTGTAGGATTTGTACCTATCCTTCCACAAATTCATTGTGGCCGCTGGTATCTCAACATCAAAGCAAGGCAGTTTCCATACATCTACATATAACAAAAAGCACGTATACTAAAAACGTCAATCTTCTGACCAAATACAAGACATACTCTACTCTGATACAGAATTTAGATGGTAGTGATGTAATTCAACACCGAAAAAAGTAAACTTTTAGACCTCAAAAACCAACGTGCATCTCTTTTCTGTTTTCTGAAAATGAAGGTTTTAGACGACTCACCAAAGCAGAATTGCGGAAGGACGAAATTGGATTGCTATAAGAATATGTTGATAGGACGAAGTACGTATAAAGTAAATATAAGCGCATAAATGAAACACGCTTACCTTTTATTGATGCATTATCAGATTGATACCCCTTCACAGTATCGTAGATTAACCCGAGAACAGAAGAAGAATGATAGGACTTATCGGGATTCTTTTCCATAAAATGGGGATATTTTTGTGGCAATAAACATTTGGAAATCTCGACCTGTTCCCAAAACAAAAGAGAGGATGTCAGTGTTGTCTGTTGACAAAACTATAACAAAAAAGTCGGGATAATATAATATCTAACCGTTTTCCCGCTCTTGCCTGCATCTAGAGCATCGTAGTACAAATCAGTCAACTTAACCATTTTTTCTTCAAGCCGAGGCTTTTCAGCATCATCTTTTCCCAAAACGATATGTTGGTCCGCGAATGTCAGCCAGCTATCACCTGATATACCAGCTACCATACTAAAACAAATAACTAGTAAAAATCAAATGGGTTGTATGGTTTTGTACCGACACATTATAATAGGTAAAAAGCGAGAAACCATACGTCTGGTTTCGTGTGGCAAAAAGCTGATCGACAAGCTCCTCCTCCAACTCGTCGTGCGATAGATCCCTAGGTTTCTTACTCGGTGCACTTGGTGTAAAGTAAGTCCTTTCCCACGGCTTACTTGCTTTAAAGTAATGCAACAACTGAAATTGATAACCAAAAAGATGGATAATAAAGCATAAATCGATGCGACGTGGAGATGAATTCTAATAAGTAAATAAAAATTGATACCTTATTGTTATGAGAGACAAAATACCGATCTCCATCGAAATCACCATTAGCAATTTCGCTTCCCACTGATCTCCTCCCTTTGGTAGAGAAGAAAATGCCATATTTCGCATTCCCGACAAACTCTTCTTCCAATGATTTTACATATTTTGCCTTGAGAATGTGTACATCCCCAAAATGAACGCCTGGATTTCTATACACAAGAACATTTCCTGATAGCTGTCCGTTTTCACTGCACGCACCGTAAAAAAACATACGTGTTAAATTCCATATTTTTAACTTATTGAAATGAAGTTGAAAGCTAATACATACAGAATAACACAAACTTCATCGCTTTCTAAAGTTCCTGTAGGGTCCGCTGTCCCGTATAAGTAGAAGCTGTCATCGATTGGAATCTTTCCACTACGAAGCTTTTTGCGTTCTTCGTTTTTAAATATTGACATACGAGACTGAAGGTACGGTTCATCGAGAGGAATTCCGGACCCTATCATTGCTGCAGAAGTTGCATTATCGTCCATTTGCGCATAGTTAAGTGCGACTGCATAAAGAAGCACAATAGGTCAGTCTGACGTATTAATTATAAATACTTTTTAAGAAACAGTACTTACGTCTAATTGCTGCCCGCATACTCGAAGATACTTTCTGGGCTTCTTGCAATGCTTTGTTAAGTAATTCCATAAAGTATTCTTTAGGAACACCTCCTACGGTTAGAAGTGCTATCAAATTCTTTGATAAACTAGCTTTCCTTGGTTTGCGACTGTAAAATGAAGAATAGAAAGCTATATTTAACATTTTTTTAATAAAAATATTAGAAGCGAGGAAGAATAATTGTGAAATTACCTTATGGAACATATTTCCAACGAACTAACTGAAATTGAACCCGAAAGTGTTGGATCTCTCTCGACCTTAATCATCGAGGGTCTAACTTGAATTGTTCGAGGTCGTAGCTTATATAATACACGACAAACAAAACCATCTCAATACCGGCACAAAGGTTACTGATTCATAAGAAAATAAGATATTTTACCTTTTTATTTACTAGCAGAGTTCCTTTGACGGCATAACCGTCTTTGAAGATGCGACACTGGACAAGCAACGGCTGGTACATACGCACAAAACAACGGTTACGATCTTAGGGAAACATTTTCCGGTTCACCAATGAAGTATTATTAATTTATTATGTATAATAATAATAGAAAATTATAAAGTATAAGTAAACATTTACCGGGTCGCCTTCCATTCCAAGTGATTCTTCCTCAAGCTTGAGAAGATCGACAAACTTAAAATAATTTAAAAAACATTGAAAGGTTAGACACTTAAGAATAAACCAGCAAAAGACATATTTACATATGATCAATGGAAGTATAAAGATGTCGGAAATATCACCTCATAACTGTCATCCTCTGAGCCATTTCCTTCGATGAAATGTTTTGCACACAATATTGCCAAATCTTCTGAAATAAACCCCGTCCCATCTGTATGAATCAATGGCTCCCCGTCTTTATCACATACATTATTCCCATTTTCATCCTGTTATCCATAGCAAGTCATGGGGTCAAATAAACTTTGATGAACAATTGCGAGATGTAACACAAAGTAAGATATAAAAAGCGTTTACTCGACAAGGGATGTCTTCAATTCTTTGAACATCCACCGTAGCAAGATCAAATCGAAGCTGTATTGTATTTGATAGGGCAAGCGAACATCTGCAACCAAACATACCGAATCAGTAGATGTGGCACTTTCGACCCATTTTGACCCATGCAATTTGCCATTAATATGAATCAGCTAAAGGAATATTCTTGTGCACTGACCTAGACATGTATTTAGCAATGCTAGGAGTCGTATGCACATGCATGAATAGACACCTCGCCTCATGCATCGTCTTATTAAACAAAATATAGTCTTTTTCAAGCCATTGTGCAGGAGATTTATGTCTCACATAGTAGCATTTAACAGCCCATGAAGACCGTGATTTTTTTTTATCGAACGCCTTAGGCTTCTTGCTATCTCCTCTACCATCTTTGAATGCTGAAAATATAGCATGCAACATGATTAAACTTGATACTTTAATAGTGATTTACTGATCACGGTGCTAAAAAAAAATTAAAAAAATATCATTTGCTCACCCCAAAGACTATAATGACGCACACCCATAGTAATCCCGCCAGAAATCGTCTGTTTAGCTGCACTCCGTTGATTGAATTTCATGTCATAGTCGGGAACATCTGTAAATTGGACAATTAACACGTTTTCATCGCCCAGTACCCTTTGTAGGTGTGTTCTTCGTGTATTAAGAAATGGCCCCTGAAATATTACAGGAAATAGCCTTGCATCAAAATAGCAAGATATTGAAGAAACAGATATTATAAATCAAGAGCCTAAGATATCTACAAAAAGAGACAAAATACACACCTTGAACCGGTAAGTTCCATCGATACTCACATAGCAATGATAAAGGTGAGACTTTCCAGAATCCCAGTCCAAACGCTGCAAAATGGAAGATTATTTGAAGCATAAGATTTTGCCTTCTACAATCATATAATGACCAGCCCATTTTTTTTAGAACTTCAAATAGTAAAATTTTTATTAGGTCTTACGTACCATTACCCTATCAGATGGTTTGCAATTGGCCCTACCATACTTGGCCCAGATTTTAGCTTCAAAATCAAACATCGTCTCTGTTTTCATCGATTTTATGTCAATGGCATCTTGAACAGATACAATATCTTCTAATTTTCTCCTGTGCAAAGATTTGGCTAATTTATTTCTGACCAAATATTCAAACACACATATCGTAAACATCACAAGGTGAAAAATTTAGTAATTTACTAACCTCCCTACATAACTATATACCAAAAACATTTTCCTGAACTCAAGTTCAGCAAGAAGCAGCGACTGATAACTGATTGGAAGACTGCTTGCAATGTCTGATTGGTTTTGGGTCATAGGATTAACCCGTGTTGCATTGTCTACACGATTTGGAACCATAGCACCACATCCGACATCAACATTGCCAAGAGTGGCTCCACCAAAACTCTGACTGGGTAATAAAGTATGCTGCTGTGGAACTTGAGAACCATTTTGGGTGGCGAATGGAAACTCAGAAACGTATGTAGGACTTGCACGCTTTGAAGTAGAACAAGGCGAGAGTGTGTGTTGAGTCTGCCCCACACCAACAAACCGATAGCTAACATTTTGAGTGGCAATTGGCTGCTGACTTATGTTACTATTATTATGTGCATCATCCGCGCCACAAACTGATGAGAATGTAAGTCGCTTTGGTACACAAGAAACAGGAGTGAAGGTCTTTGGAGGGTTAACGAAACTGACTTGCTTTTGACACGGATAATATTCAGGAATGGTTTTACAGTTATACGGAGAACAAGGGGAGAGTACCAACTGCTTAGAATTCGGAGATTCATAGCACGCATATTCTGCAACCAAACAGAAACACACTTAGCAATCATACACAGACAACATGTCCTAACCAGAGGTAACTAACTTTAAAACGAAACATTGCTGATTAATTAGACGAACTATAAAATTTCATCAACCTGATGCAAAAAGGTTAACATATGTACATGATATACACCAAACTTTATGCATTTACTTCAAATATAGTCATACATTCCAAATTTTAGAATACTTGTCCTATTCTAGAGGTGACTAACATATACTAAATATACACTTATACAGTCCATTCCGTGCAATATTCCAGGGTGCTCTGGACCGCTTATATCTTTCTGCTTACATAAGTGGATACGCATCTTACAAGTGCTTATTTTTAAGCAGAACCATAAGCAATCCCAAACACCCCTTTAGCAGAAAAAATTATATAAAGTCCCCAAATAAGCCGAAAAAATTGAAGTTATGAAACATAAGCCGAAAACATATGAGCTCATAAATAAGCTTAAACAAACACCCCTTACATTTTTCTGTCTAAAATTAAGAACTGATGTTATGATCTGCTTATTTTATAAAAAAGAAACAATAATATTAGTAAAAAAATAGTAATTTCACTAGAACTTTTTACTCAAACTTTATTTATAAAAGGTTTTAGGTTAAGTCCTATAGTAAAAGTCCTTTATATTAAATTTCAATTCAAAATAAACAATGTTCATTTTCAATTTCAACCGATCAAAATACTTTTACGCGGGGCCCGCTTTTTTAAAAAATTTGTGAAATACGAAAGTGGACATTTATTTCGGGAGAGGGGAACAAAAAAGCAGCTAAAAAACTGCTTTTTTGCTTAACAAAAAGCTGATCACAAGAAATAAACAATCCCAAACACCCTATAAACAACTCTAAAAACTATACACAAATAACAACCACATTACTTTAAATACATAAATAAGCTTAGGGGGTGTTTGTTTAAGCTTATATGTGGGCTTATGAGCTTATTTTATTTCGTTTTTTTATTTCATAAGCGCCCATAACCCTCAAAAAGCCAGAAAATTAGAGCTTATGAAATAAAAAACCGAAACAAAATAAGCTGATAAGCCCACATATAAACTTAAACAAACAACCCCTTAAAAATATAATAAGCACATTACTTTGAATACACAAATAAGCTTAGGGGGTGTTTGTTTAAGCTTATAATGTGGGCTTATGAGCTTATTTTATTTCGTGCTTTTATTTCATAAGCACTAATTTTCCGGCTTATTTTCAAGACTTATGGGCTTATATTATATAAGCCCATAACCCTCAAAAAGCCAGAAAATTAAAGCTTATGAAATAAAAAACCGAAACAAAATAAGCTGATAAGCCCACATATAAACTTAAACAAACAACCCCTTAAAAATATAATAAGCACATTACTTTGAATACACAAATAAGCTTAGGGGGTGTTTGTTTAAGCTTATAATGTGGGCTTATGAGCTTATTTTATTTCGTGCTTTTATTTCATAAGCACTAATTTTCCGGCTTATTTTCAAGACTTATGGGCTTATATTATATAAGCCCATAACCCTCAAAAAGCCAGAAAATTAAAGCTTATGAAATAAAAAACCGAAACAAAATAAGCTCATAAGCCCACATATAAGCTTAAACAAACACCCCCTTAAAAATATAATAAGCACATTACTTTGAATACACAAATAACAACCACATTACTTTAAATACAGAAATAAGATTAGGGGGTGTTTGTTTAAGCTTATATGTGGGCTTATGAGCTTATTTTATTTCGGTTTTTTATTTCATAAGCACTAATTTTCCGGCTTATTTCAAGACTTATGGGCTTATATTTATATAAGCCCATAAACCCTCAAAAAGCCAGAAAATTAGAGCTTATGAAATAAAAAAACGAAACAAAATAAGCTAATAAAGCCCACATATAAACTTAAACAAACACCCCCTTATAAACAACTCTAAAAACTATACACAAATAACAACCACATTACTTTAAATACATAAATAAGCTAAGGGGGTGTTTGTTTAAGCTTATATGTGGGCTTATGAGCTTATTTTATTTCGGTTTTTTATTTCATAAGCACTAATTTTCCGGCTTATTCAAGACTTATGGGCTTATATTATATAAGCCCATAACCCTCAAAAAGCCAGAAAATTAGAGCTTATGAAATAAAAGCACGAAATAAAATAAGCTCATAAGCCCACATATAAACTTAAACAAACACCCCCTTAAAAATATAATAAGCACATTACTTTGAGAAGTTACACCAGACAAAGGCGACCCCGGCCTCTTCTGCGACAAAACACCATTACTTTGAGAAGAATTCTGCTTATTAACCATAAAAAATATGTAACGAGAAAAATTCCGAATGTTACTCGACAGAGATATTTTATTCAATATTTCGATCGCGGACTCTTCCGCGATCGTGGAGAGTAACCGCCGGGCCGAAATGTCCGGCGGTTCGACATTTTTTTGAGTGCATATTTTGGTAATTAGTGCTTCTACTGAAGGGTGTAAATTAACTACTTCCATATGTTAGAGTGTGTGTTTTTTGAGTGAAACTTGCTTGTGAAGTTTGGTAGTGTGTTCTTATTTATTTGTGTGTCTTTGGGAATTGGGATTGTTAAAACTTTTGTGCTTAGTTTAAAAGGTTAAAAAAAAAAAAAAAAAAAAAAAAAAAAA
>LBNU01024916.1:19062-34819 GCA_014162995.1 Artemisia annua | reverse complement strand
GACAAAATTACACGGATGGTCCCTGTGGTTTACACGGATTGCAAGTTTAGTCCCTAAGTCAAAATAAGTACACCAGACATCCCTAATTTTGGAAACTTGTCACCCTTTTAGTCCCTAAATTGGATGGCCGTTAGTTTATCTGTTAAGTTATTTGCACCGTTAGTCCCCCGTTAATATTTTTTGCACCGTTAGTCCTCATTTTTTGCACCGTTAGTCCCTCCGTTAATATTTTGCACAGTTGTCAATCTTTTTACGTTTTCGTCCATTTTTTAACGTTCTCGTCCATTTTTTAACGTTTTCGTCAATTTTTTATGTTTTTGTCGATCTTTTTACGTTTTTGTCCATTTTTTACGTGCTCGTCCATTTTTTTAACGTTTTCGTCTACTTTTTTACGTTTTTGTCAATCTTTTTACTTTTTAGTCCCAATTTTTTTACGTTTTCATCTGCCTTTTTACGTTTTTGTCCGCTTTTTAACATTTCCGTCCCTATTTTTTTTACGTTTTCATTTGTTTTTTTACGTTTTAGTCCGTTTTTTTACATTTTCATCTATTTTTTTACGTTTTCATCCGTTTTTTACGTTTTTGTTGATCTTTTTGTGATTAGGTAAGTATACTTAAAGAAACTTTGACATTTAATAAAAATGTTTCTGTGTCGATTTTAAATCACGATTTTGACCCCTTTCTGGTCTGAATCATCAAAAGTGTAAAATACAAAAGTTGTCCGGAATGATGTTATACATCAAGACGCGCGAGATTTTAACCAGAAAATGTACAACAAGGACTGTTTACTACCAAAACTTAAGCCAATTTATACCAAATTCATAACTTATAAACTTATAAACTCTTGTAAATTTTGTACTTGTGTAAATTATCAAACTTATTTGAAAAAACGGACGAAAATTGTAAAAATGGACAAAACGGCAGAAAATATATGAAAATTTGGGTTAAGTTTTGGTAGTAAATAGCCTTTGTTTTACATTTTTCAGGTTAAAATCTCACGATCTTAATGTAAAACATCATTCCGGACAACTTTCGTGTTTTACACTTTTGATGATTCGGACCAGAAAGGGGTCAAAATCGTGATTTAAATCGACACAGAAACATTTTTATTAAATGTCAAATTTTCTTTTAGTATACTTACCTAATCACAAAAAGATCGACAAAAACGTAAAAACATGGACGAAAACGTAAAAAAAACGGACGAAAATGTAAAAAAAGCGGACTAAAACGTAAAAAAGCAGATTAAAACGTAAAAAAATGGGGACGAAAATGATAAAAAGCGGACAAAAACATAAAAAAGCAAATGAAAACGCATAAAAATGGGGACTAAAATGTAAAAAGATTGACAAAAACGTAAAAAAAACAGACGAAAACGTTAAAAAAATGGACGAGCACGTTAAAAATGAGCAAAAACGTAAAAAGATCGACAAAAACGTAAAAAAATGGACGAAAACGTTAAAAAAACGGACGAGAACGTTAAAAAATTGACGAAAACGTAAAAAGATTGACAACGGTGCAAAATATTAACGGAGGGACTAACGGTGCAAAAGATGAGGACTAACGGTGCAAAAAATATTAACGGAGGACTAACGGTGCAAATAACTTAACGGATAAACTAACGGCCATCCAATTTAGGGACTAAAAGGGTGACAAGTTTCCAAAATTAGGGATGTCTGGTGTACTTATTTTGACTTAGGGACTAAACATGCAATCCGTGTAAACCACAGGGACCATCCGTGTAATTTTGTCAAAAAATTTTGAAGATGGAGGATTAAAGAATATTAAAATTTTGAAGATTAGTGGATTGTGTTGCCATATAAAGTTTTGTTTTAAGTTTTCAAAAATTCAAAGAATTTAAGGAAAGAAATGCACCCAAGTAAAAATATCTATTACATAAAACTCAAGAACATATGTTTTGAGCGTGCTTAAAACTCGTATCAATTTTAATATTTTTTATTTTGAAAAAAAGTTGAAAGAGTTGAAAGAGTGAAATTACACTTTAGATAAAGAGAAAATTCCCAATTTAGGCCAAAAACTTTTCAACATTTCAAGTTTTGGTCACGATTTGACCTCATTCCCATTTTGGTCATGCTCGACTGCTCGACTGCTCAACCAGCCTACATGCGCGACACTTGTCCCACTATCAGTTTAATATTACTTTTTTTGGGTGCAGGAAGATCTCTGACAAGATCTTTGTTACTGTTGGTAGTGGATGTACTTTAATATATTTTATTGCTCGACTCACTTGCTCGACTGACGGCAGCTCGACTGACGGTGTACTTTATCTATTTTAAAAATAAAAAAGGTGGCAGAGAATCTTTTGGAAAGATCTTCTTTGTACTTTCCAAATCTCACTTAAAGATTTTATTTTGTACTTTATTATGTATTTTTAATTATTTTTTATTCTCTTTTTTTTTCATCTTTCATAATTTCACTTAAAGATTTTTTTTCTTTCTCTTGATTATTTCCGTTTCAAAAAAAAAAACACACACACATCTTTAGGTTTTCTCGTCTTCCAAACTTTTTACATGTTTAAGGATTGATCGATTCCGTCTTTTTCTAAAATAATTAATTTCGAAAAAAAAAAATTTTTCTAAAAAAAATTTCGGAAAAAAAATTAATTTTTCTAAAAAATTTAATTTCGAAAAAAAAAATTTAAAATTAATTTCGAAAAAAAATAAATTTTTCTAAAAATAATTTCGGAAAAAAAAAAAATTTTCCTAAAAAAATTAATTTCGAAAAAAAATAATTTTTCTAAAAAAGTTAATTTCGAAAAAAAAATCTAAAAAAAAGAATTTCGAAAAAAATATTTTTCTAAACAAAATAATTAATTTTTCTGAAAAAATTAATTTCAAAAAAAATATTAATTTTTCTAAAAACATTAATTTTGAAAAAAAAATAATTTTTCTAACAAAAAAATTCAGAAAAAAAAAATTCTTAAAAAAATTAATTTCGAGAAAAAAAAAATTTTAAAAAAATTAATTTCGAAATAAAAATATTTTTGGGAATTTTCTCAAAATAAAAGAAGTGAATAAAAAAATAATTAAAAGTACAAAAAGGAAATCTTTGAGTGAGATTTTCCAAGTACAAATAAAATCTATCCAAAAGATTCTCTGACAGCTTTTTTATTTTTTAAATATATAAAGTACACCGTCAGTCGAGCAGCCGTCAGTCGAGCAAGTGAGTCGAGCAATAAAATATATTAAAGTACATCCACTACCAACAGTAACAAAGATCTTGTCAGAGATCTTCCTGCACTCAAAAATAGTAATATTAAACTGATAGTGGGACACGTGTCGCGCATGTAGGCTAGTTGAGCAGTCGAGCAGTCGAGCATGACCAAAATGGGAATGGGGTCAATTCTCGACCAAAACTTGAAATGTCGAAAAGTTTTTGGTTTAAATCGGGAATTTTCTCTTTGATAAATCATAGATACTAGCTTTTTTTTTGAACAAATCATAGATTATTTATGTCGTACAAATGAAAAGTAGGAAATATGATGGGACAAGACATTAGAAACACTATTTATGATCAAGAGTGATTATTTATGTCGTACAAATGAAAAGTAGTTTGTCATTAACTCTTTTTGAAAAAGTTGGTCTTAGTTTCAAAGCAAGCAACATCAAGGGTTCAAGTTCAAAAGCAAGGAACATCGAAATTTCAAGTCCAATAGCAGGTAAAACTGAAGATGCATTTCAAGAGCAAGCAAAATATAAAATTTTGAGAAATGATACATGGACCTAAAAATAGACCTAATTGTGGACCTAAAAACATGTGGCATGATCCTGATGGCTGCAGATAGGGACCCACTTATTTAACAACCCATCAGGATCATGCCACATGTGTGTAGGTCCACTTTTAGGTCTATTTTTAGGCCTACGTATCATTTCTCTAAAATTTTTAAGTTCAAGCAAAGTTGATTCATGTTTAGTTTCACTCGATTCACAAGTGCAGTTTTTTCTTATCAATTAGAGCGAGACTTATTGACTCACAAAGTCACAAGTGTAGCTTTGCTTTATATCTCAATTAATATTAATATATTATCTTAAAATTTTAAAAAAACTACTCACACATTATCAATAAGCCACATTGCAATGAATACCTGATTTTCTACCTTCATGAGGAGTTTATGCATCAAGAGTTGTTATAAACTAGTAATTGTGAAAGGATGCAATTTGATCCTGATCGACTAGTTTATAGAAGTATAACTAATTTAGGCTACTAGGCAAGGTGGTGATGCCTTCACCAAATGGCTCCACCTCACGCATGATATGTATTGCCCTTCACCATTTGCTCCACAATACACACATAAAAGATAACTTGTGGTGATCAGACCACCAAATGAAAAAAAAAAAAAAAAAAAAAAAAAAAAAAAAAACGGGCCTCAATTATTATTTTTATTTTAAGTGTGAGTGTGTGTGAGGTATTTAGTGGAGTATATTTGTATAAAGTGGGTATTTAATGAAAGGTGAGGTTAGAGGTGACATTCACTATTAAATGGTGAAGTGAGATGAAAAAAAAGTGAGAGTAGAGAGAAAGTTGAGGTGGCGCTGAGGTGTCAGGTGAAAAAACCACCCCTTGGCTGCTACCAGCCTTAGAGCCGTCGGTAACGTAACCTTTGCTCCCGAGTTAAATGTTAACGCACCTCATTTTTTGACCGAGTTACCTTACCGCCTATGAAAGGCAAGCCCACGTTAACGCACCACGTTAAGGGCTTAACGTGCGTTAACATGAAAAAAAAAACTTTCGTTTTTGCCCCTTTGATTCTTTGTGTGTTTATGTTTGTGATGTGTTTGTGTTTGTGTATGTTTTTGTGCGTGTGTTTGTGTGTGTTTTCAGTGTGTGTGTGTGTGTAAAAGATGCAGGTGGTCAATGGGGAAGAAGGAGTATATGGTGACATTTGCAGTTTAGTCCCTATTGTTTGTGGTGTTTACATTTTACACCATGTGTTTTAGTAACAATTTTTTTTTTCTTTAAGTTAATAAAATTTTTATTTAGTTATTTTTTTATATGGTAGTTTTTAATTTGAAAGGTTTTTTTATTTTGTATTGTAATTTTTAAGGTTATTAATAAAATATTTGGGTTGTTGAATAAATGAAATAGTTTAGGGGTTAATTTGTAAATTGATGTGGAGGTGAGTTAAGGTGAGTTAAATGTAAGTTATGTTACCGGGGTAGAAAGTCAAGAGTTAAGGTTAAAAAGGAAAAGCTGACGTGGCGCTGACGTGGCAGTGCGTTAAGTTTTAACCCTGAGTTATGTTACCGCATGCTCTTAAGGTTAAGCATCAAAAGTAAAACTTATTAATTTTATGATACAGTATATCTTACAACTAAACAGTTGAGGATTTTTAATTTGTCAAATTTTACGCGCTTATAATTAAACTTTTTACAAAGTTAAATTACGAATAATGTTCGAAGAATATGCGGGCAACATATAATTCAAATGAGTACGTTTTTAGATATCGAAGCATGATAAGCAGAGTGTGTATTTGAATATGAGCGTGGTAATATTGCTTGACAACATATATACTGTACTAACTTACAAATGAATTAGTGTATGTAGTTTTTTGTTACGGAGTATTTTGTAAATGTGTAGAGTGTTTGTAAGAAAATACAGTACGAGATAATGAGATACGAGATATCTTCACCAAATCTCTCCAAATCTTGTCTTTAATGCGTGAAGAAATAAAGGAATCCTTCAGAATTCTTGTACGAAAATGGGTGCATTTTTCAAAATTGTACAGAATATACATCGATCAATAGCTCCAAAATAGCTTTAACCTTTGGATATTCATTTTGAAATTAAAATACGGAGTGTAATAATTTAACTTTTCTTTTTAAGTGATAAATTTATACCAGTATCTCAGAAAACTTTAAAATTTACTGTACATAATTTTCAAATCTTGTTTTAGTAGCAATGTTTATCATGCATTAAAAATTTGTGTTTTGAAAAAATATGTGATTATCGAAGTTTCATTGAGGATATATATATAATTCCCAATTTTTATATCGTTATGTAAAACTATGTAAAATAACCATCAACAGACTAATGTTAACCTCCTAACAAAAGGATTAAGTTTCAAACAACACTAAGAGGGTGTTTGATTTCGACTTAATTGACTTAATATGAAAAAAACTGAATTAATTAAGTCACATAAAAACTGTTTGTTTGTAACTTAATAGAAAAAGATGACTGAAAATATTAAGTAATAAAACTGATGTTGTCTGCATTAAGTCATCTGTTAATTAACATGACTTAATGAAAAAAAATTAAACAAATAGGCCCTAAATGTATATTTGGAGGTGTTTAAAGTTTAAACAAAAGGTCCGAAATTGGCACGAAAATAACTCGGTTAGCCCGTGAGTAAAAGACTCGTCTTCTCAGACAGCCTGCACTGAAAAACCTCACCTGAAATAAAATTAAGTGAATACCCATTTGTAAGAAACTTATTCTTAACTGTACAACTAATATATTTTGCACTAAACATACATACGGAGTATTTAATAACCTTCACTTAATTCCATTATGTGCATTATCTAAAAACCTTTTACAAGTGTCGAGTATTATGTATATACAAGCAGTTCTAAACTTCTACTAATGCAACAAATAATTGTAACCATTTTAAATATCTATCTTATTCTTTATATCGTTTGGGGGTTTTAGACTCAAAACCAAACCATTTGGGATATGCTTATCAAAAACAGTTTATGTACTCACAAATAATCATATATCGCATACACTTACAAACAGTTTGTTTGTTATATTAGACAGCAGATGGTCAAATTTTAACAAGCAAAAATAGCTTAATGTTACAAAAAAAAACTAACCGATTTGGGCCTTCAGTCCATTAATTAACAACTAATGTTGGGCTCATTGTAGTGGACTAATACTAATTTATATCTCCTTAGACGTGGAAAAGACAATTTGCCCAATAAGATAAAAGTATCGAGCTAGTTTTATTTTTCTTGCATCAAAATTCAAAGCCATGGAAAATTTTAACCTATGTCAACTCTTTTCTACATTACAATTTTCTAGTCTAATTGATATGATACGTCAAAAGGTTAATTCATTATCACAAATTGATCTCAAAATATTTATCTGAGAAGAGTCACATTTTATATCTTAAAAACTGAAAAATCTTCATAAACATGGATGTCTTTAAAGTTTATGGAGAATATCCATTTTGTTACGATTTTATATAAGGCTAATTCTACATGTTACTTTGGTCATATTTTTACAAGTACAATTAATTTTAAAGGATCACAAAATTCTCAAACCTTGTTGAAAAAATAGTTGTATAGATTATATCATTAGAGTTATATTATAAATTGGTATAGATTTTAGTTTAATTATAAAAGGTCAAATAAAGTTTATTGTTTAACTTAAAAATGGTTAGAATATCTCAAGGATTGCCCAAAGTATCTATAACTATTTAGAAGAATACTAGAGCATTTATTCTTTAAAACGCTTGAATGTTATGGATTTTTTTAATACTACATCTTTGGTGAATCCACATCGTCAATCACAGAGATCAGTAAACACATAAGTCACCTCTTGTGATTTTACATGAAATTCCCAAGCCTACTCAACTAATTTCTTTTCCCAAGCCTACTTAACTAATTTCATAAGTACGTAAAGGCTTGTTTGCATCTCAACAAATTAATAGGTCCCCAAACATCTCTTATATAACAAGGAAAAAAAATGTTTCATATCAATCAGTAGGAGAGCTCAATTTCAAAATCCAGACCTTCTATTAGCCAGCTGAAAAGTCAAAATTGAGTTTTCTGGTCAACATTCCTTAATTTTTCGTTCAGTTAAAAAATGCATAAAAGTACATGTGTCAAAATTGTAAAAGGGAAAAGTAACAAAAAAGAGGGGGTTATTCTTGAAAATTTGATGGTTAAGTTTAAATATTAATAATTCGATCTTGTAATTTAATGTATAAAATAATCTATAAAGAATTTTATGTAAATTAACTAAAAAAAAAAAAAAAAAAAANAAAAGAAGGTAATTTGTTAATCATAAAGGTTAAATTTGAAATAACGTTATATTTTGATGTTATATATTGGTTGGTTACTAAAATTTACATTTAAACTCAAAACAATTTAAAATGGAGTATAATCTTAATCTTTATATAACAAATACATCATAACTCTGTACTTGATTTTCAAAAACAACATTTATTATTATTGTTGTACTTTATAATGTTTTTATTTAAAAGACAATAATTTAAGTAGATCGAACATTTAAGTTAAAAATGAGACTTAGTCTCCATAATTTTCTGGTTTCTAAACTAATTCATCTCATATATTAAAAAATATATATATATATCTACATACGGGACTCTACTACATACATATATTATCAAGATCATATACAAAACACACTATCATAGACCAATCCACAACCTTATTCGATGTTTCACCTCTTAGATCAAACATAGAAGCCACGTCTTGGTGCTTTATGCCATCGTCTTCGATATGGTAAATAGATTGTGATGCTTCATCTCTAAGTCAATATTGTGGCTCTTCCTCTTCTTGCTCTTCCTTTTTCTGCTATTTGTTTTTTAATTATTTCGACAAAGCTTTTCTTTACTCTCTTTTCACGATTCTTTTATTCGAATTCATATACTCCTCAACTGCATCAATAACAACGTATGAATCGTCAATGCCCAAATAACCACACACGAATTATTCGATTCCCATTTTTGCCATTACATGGATATTGTTTGCGATAAGTTTATCATACTCCATATCTTGTAAAACAAATTCTTATTCATCAGTACTCGTTTCATTATTTTTTGCCTCTGCATCTTTTTCACAATGCTTTGAGCATAAAAATAAGGACTTCCTGTAGTGGCATGTCTCCTAGTAGTTTTTCAACGTGTTGCTTTGTTAGTTCATTTTCTTGAAGTCTTTTATTCATTTCGTTTTCCATTGAAGAAATAGTGATATAAGCCAATATGTGTTTGTAAGAATGTATATAGGTATGTATAAAAGAGATAGTGATATAAGCCACTAGAGGATGTATATGGGTATGTACGCGACTGGAGATCGAATGTAATATAAGTCGACCGATGTTTGTAAGAATGTGTATATTGGTTGATATAGGAGTATATTTATAGCCCTAATGCCAACATTAGCTTAGTTTGTTGATTGGCATGCAAGGTTTTTAGTTCCGAATTATAAAAACCCTAAAACTTGTAACGGGTAATTTATACTTCTTTAAAATAAATTTACTAGAATTGTTCTCATTGTCAATCATGTTTAAGAAACTGATTGTTTCATAATTTATTACATTCATGTTTATTATATATCCCTCGAAAACAATTGATATAATTATTTATTAGTCACTTAATTCTTTTTATTTGTTTAAGAAACTGATTGTTTCATAATTTATTACATTCATGTTTATTATATATCCCTCGAAAACAATTGATATAATTATTTATTAGTCACTTAATTCTTTTTATTTTTTTAATTAATATTTATATTATTATCTTTAAACTGAATTTACATTGATGCCATGTATGAGGTAAACTATTCTCATTTTTCGAACGACAATTTATTAGGAGCTCTAATAAAATAATTTTTTTTTAAATGATGAACACAAACTAAAAGTGTGATGAACATAACATTTTGCTTTGTTGAACAAGGTAACTATCTCGAAAATAATGTTTTCTTATTTTGATAAACAATGTAATTGTGTTATTGTGATAAGTAAAACTTTTAACTTTGATGAACAACATTTTAAAATTTGTTGAACAACGTGAATAAACGTGATGAACACTGATGTGTTGTGCATTTTGTTAATCTATTTGCTAATAAATCAAAAATTTATTCATCAATGAAAAATTTATTCACCGGGAGTTCGACACTTGATGAAGAAAAAAGAATTTGGGAGAAATTTCGATGAAGAAAAAATTTGATGAACGAAATAAAAGGTTGATATAAACGTTTAGAGCGCTTTACAACGTTTTGTTGATGAAAAAAAGTGTAAAATGTTGTTTTAGACTTGTTAATCACACAATCTGAGTAACCAAAATCCAAAGACTTGTTAAAAGAATCAATATCATATCACATATATTAAAAGATTAAGTCCTATTTTTAATTTAGAGTATTAAAGTTTAAATGTCATTATACCAAATACATAATTTTAATATCTAAAAGTTGAGTTAATAAATCAGTTTTTAATTAATTTGCACAATCCTTTCAACTTTATTTCATATTCTTACTGAAGCATTAATAAGACCCTCTCAACTTACGGAAGCATTAATAAGATGCTTCTACATTCATCTATATCTATTTGTGCCTATATAAAGACCTTGGGCAAACCTACGAAACCTCTCTATAAAAGGAGAGCAACACACACAATCACATAAGTTTTCACACACTTAGGCAAATACTGCCTCATAGGCCATAGCAACGCAACATGGTTCTTTTTTAACTGTTACCCGAGTTTCTTGATCTATATCAATCTAATCGAGACCTTACCGTTCAACACGAGAAACCAAAAAACAAAACCATTCACATCTCATCTCTAAACCGATTTACATACCATACACTTTACCAAGCAACTTATTTGTTGTATTAGACAACAAACTAGTTTGAACAATCACTAATAGTAGTAGTTTTTTTGTTTTTTGTTTTTTGTTTTTTGTTTTTGTTTTTTTTTTTTTTTTTTTTTTTTTTTTTTTTTTTTTTTTTTTTTTTTTTTTTTTTTTTTTTTTTTTTTTTTTTTTTTTTNACAAAACACAACTAAGTTAGGTCTCCAACGCTGGGCTCATTGTGATGGACTATAGTTCATAGACATTTAACCACAACAGAACATTTGGCCAACTAACAGTCCTGTGGCCCATTAAAGGAATTGCACCAGTTCATACATCATAAGTCACGTGTACAACCATTGGGTGTCCGGGTCACATTTTGAAGCCAATTTATACACAACACTAATTGATTCATATAAAGATAATTGTGTTCGTAAAATGTTACTTAGTAATATTTGTATAAGTCACATTCCATGTATTGTTTTGTGATGTAGTGAGTTGGTGAATGTGTATTATATAGTAGGGTACCCGCGCGTTGCAGCGGCGGGTATCTTGAAATAAAATTTTTCGATGAACAATGTATTTTAGTTTATTATGTTATTTTAACAATAAATTTACGGATATCAAGAATTTCGTATAGCCCGTGCCCGTTCGGGCTCGAACCCGTTGGCCCATGCCTATTCGGGCTCGAGCCCGTTTGGTCCGCGCCCGTTGGGGCTCAAGCCCATTTGGCCCGTTACCCGTTCGGGCTTGAATATTTGTATAATGTGCTTTATTATTTATAGTAGTGAAATTTAATGCAGAAATTGTGTTTAATTTGGTTGTACAATATGCTTGATAATTTGTATTTCTTATGTAAGAGGTGTTTTAATAACTGTATTAATTGTATTTATTGAACAGTTAAATAATTGACTACATTAAATAACATTAATGTGGTGTTTTGTTGTACACTATGCTTCTTGTCTTGTACGTCTGAAAATTATGTGCATTAAAATGTTGTACACTATGTTTCTTTTCTTGTAAGTAGTAGTCATTATAGTGATTAATAACATTGACCACTTTAATAGCATTAATGTTGTAAGTCTGAAAATTACGTCATGCTTATTTTGTTGTACACTATGCTTATTTTGTTGTAAATCTGAAAATTGGTTGCATCTATTGTACGTTGTGCTTAAATGGTTGTAACTTTTGGTGAAGGGGTGCTTTTAATAGCATTAATGTTGTTTGATATAATTTTGGTCTTAAAATGACACCACGCTTTATTTTGTTGTACAATATGCTTACTTTGTTGTAATTCTGAAAATTAGGTGCATTAAAGTGTTGTAAACCATGATTAATTTTTTGTAAGTCTTAAAATTTTGGAGAGAGAGTCATTCATGCTTTATATGTAGTATAGATGTGGTTTAGTCCAGCCGTACGAAAGAAGTGTTGGCGTTTTAGTTGAACTTTGTTCTTCAACATTAATAATTTGGGTATCTTGGATATGCAATCATTGTATATGTATGTTTTCTAAATAAACAACACGGGGAATCTTACTTTGATAAATAAGAAAAACATGATGGATCTTGTTAGTATCACAATAATGGGGATATCTTAGCTACAATTATTGTAGCCAATTGGCTACGATCCTCATCAAAAAATACATACAAAATGACTCAGGGACCCACAGAATAAGATTCAGGGACCCACAGAAAGATTCAAAGACCCACATTTTTAGCATAGAATTGTAGTCAATTAGCTACAACAAATTGTAGCTAAGATATTCCCCACAATAATATATTAAACTTTGTTGTTTGGTAGTGTGCGTGTAAGACAAAGTTCAAAAATGAAATGTAGTTTCAGAACATTTTAATGATTATATAACTTTCAGAATCAAATCTTCATCAAATGGTCTAGTGGTGAGGGTGCTTGTTCTTCTTACAAGAGGTCAAGCGTTCAAACCTCAATTAGTGCTTACTGGATGTGGCAAAAGAAAGGTCGAAAACGGTCACGAGATACACCGGTTAGACGATGTACATCTGAATAAAAAAGTCAGCTTCTCCTTGACCGTCTAAATAAAGACAAGTAACTGGTTTATCCAAGACAGGCATATTATTAATCAAGTTACCCTCTTAACTACGTGGTTTGTGACTATTACTTTTTTCACAAATCAATCTGGCGTCCATAACTAACGGTTCACCTAAGTTTTTGGTAATCATTCCCAAATAAGAAATCATAAAGATGTGTGGTATAAATATAAAATCCTTCTACCAACCAAACATATCTACAACAATGATCAACCTTCTAATCCAATAGAAATATGGAGAGAGATAATTCATGTCTTAACATAGAATAATATAGTACTCGATATGTTTGAACTTGGTATTTGTTTTACTTATAGTACTCTTTGCTAGTACAAATTTATATATGGAATAAGCATGTTTTTTAATAAAAGATAAAATAAAAATAAAAACATTAAAGACTCGTGCACACATCATGTTGTTTTAATAACCCATAACATCCTTAACAACATTAAAAAAACCTTTAGTTGTTCTAAAATATGTTGTGCGTTGTTATAGTTATCCTAATGTTCATATGTTGTATTATTTTCCAACTTTGATAATAAAAAATGTGAACGAATAAACGTGATATATGTACGATACGTGCACATCTGCACTCTTTCACTAAATGAACGGATACGACAGCATAGACGTATAATAATCCCGTTAGATGGTTTTTATATGAACATTCATCTTCTTGGTTCATCAATTCGTCTTTAATATATCATTGTTTTTGTTGTGTGTAACACGAAATGCATTATTAGCTTCACATTATAATTTTTACGTAAATTAAAAAAGTGTCATTTTCAGAGAAAGTATAAATGGCTAGGTACGACTTATACAAATAATTCGAAGTAATTACGTATAAGTCTTAATATAAAACTTAAGTTAAGATATGCATTAAACTCGTGGGACACTTGTCTTAATTCGAGACGACTTGAAGAAAATTAGAAAGTTACGCGAAGTTAAGTAATTGTAATCAGTCTTAGACAGCTAGCTAATTACGTAATTGAGATACATATACTTGTACAATGACATGTCGCGTTCCAAGTACCATGGAGTCGTATCATGTATAGGTCATTATTGATTAATCATGTCATTACTATTTGACGACGACATGTGTCGACTTCAAAAATTGAGCAAATCAACTCGGTTTATACCTTAAATGAAACTCGAGCTAACTAAAAACATTTCTAATTATTTTTCAAAGGTAAAAACGCATATACCTTGTTTTACTATATAGGTTGATCTATACAGATTATGTGAATAGTGTGGAGCATGACTTAAACCAACAACTTTTTCACCGATGAGCTACAATTGTAGAGCACCAAATGCGCTATTGAACTTTTGAAGGCATGAACCCGTCCTTAAGGAAAAGTCATTTGGCACTCAAAGCGAGTGCAGGAGGTCAGGGTTTCCCGGCCGATTTAAATCTTTTGAAGACTTCTATGTAACAAACCTACGGCTAACAAACTTTTGCCAACTTGAGACCCGACATGGAATTGGAACGCACTTTATCCTCGTAGCTAAATGATGGCACTATTGACTCTTGACTAGCGGCAAAGGTACAATTGAAATTTGCCAATTTTAAGATGATCCAAAGCACAACATCATCACACCATGATCACTAGTAAGCATAAAAGAATAGCCATCATAATATTGTTGGCTAAGCCAAACTATTTTTGCTATAAAAGGCAACGCTTTTTCCTTGCTCCTTTAGTCCTTACTCATTAAGTTTCATTTTTGGTATTGCCATTTCTTACATAATATTTGTTTATGTTCATGGTTTCATTTTAATAAAAAAGTATAAGAAAGTGGGTATAAATTAAAGGTAAAAGTTACTAAGGGGGTGGCAATCATGCCACACCATGATTCACCTTGATGCAAAATTAACCAATTATATGTTGCCAACACATTTCATAATTCACCATGCCTCACCTTCATTTTTTAGTGGCATTCATGATGCAAAAAATCAAGTATTAATTTAAAGGGTTTTTTTTTTTTTTTTTTTTTTTTTTTTTTTGAAGTATGCCACAAACGGCTATATGCATTGATGGCCAACGTTCGAAAAATATGGGGAAGGGTGTATACCGAATCGGTATTGGATACCGATATTCATGCCGAAACTTCCATGCCGAACAAGTGGTATTCGTTGATGCCGAGCGGCATCGTTTGCCGAGGGTCGATACCGAGTGAGTTGCCAGTACCCTAAAGTAATACTAGCAATTTCCAATTGGTAAGAAAATGTATCCCAACTACTTTGACAACTATAAGTCTATAACCATCTTAAAGACCCAAGTGCCAAACTGTAGTAATGATTATCTAACATTTATCCCATTGGTCCCATTGATTCTATTCTGCTAAAATAATTATACGTAACTAATAAAACATTTATGTCAGAATCACTTAATATGTGTTTTTATTGTCATACGACGTACGCAGTTAATTAAGCATAGTAATGTGGAGCTATCGTCAAAAGGCTAATTCATAGTCACAAATTGGTCTCAAAATATTTAAAGTCACATTTTATATATTAAAAACTAAAAACCTTCATAAACGTGGATGTCTTTGAAGTTTGTGGAGAATATCTATTTTGTTACGAATTTATATATGGCTATTTAGACATGTTACTTTACTCAGATTTTTACAAGTACAAATAATTTTAGAGGACACAAAATTCTCAAACCTTGTTGAAAAAAGTTGTATATATTATATCATTATAATGATATTATAAAAAGGTATAAATTATAGTTTTATTACAAAAGGTCAAATAAAGTTTATTTTCTAACTTGAAAATGGGTTAGAATATCTCAAGGATCCCCAAAGTATCTATAACTACTTAGAAGAATGCTAGAGTATTTATTTTAGAATGTACTTGAATGTCGTGGATTTTTTTTATTACAATGTTTTTGGTGAATCCACATCCTCGATCACGACGATCAGTTAATATATAAGTTACTTCTTGAGATTTTACATTGTCAATCACGAAATTCTCAAAACCTACTCAACTAATTTCACAAGTAGTTAAAGGCTTGTAAAAAAAATAAAAATAGATGTTTCGGCAACTAATACGAGAACTCAATTTCAAAATCGAGACCTCCTATTTGCCAACTGAAAAGTCGAAATTGAGTTTTCTTGTTCAACATTGCTTAATTTTTCGTCTAGTTAAAAAA